>CAUVYM010000507.1:0-26236 GCA_963556165.1 Tipula helvola
AATAAAATTTTAATAAAAAAATTTTAATCTGAAATCATCGCATCATAACTTTTAATATCCTCCATCAATATTTTTTCAAATATATTATTTTTAAACTTTCTTTTAAAACAAAACTCCGTAAAATGATAGAACAAATTGCTTCTATTGGTAATATTTCGTCTTCTCAACCACCTTTTTGTTACTGACCATGTTCCTTCGATTTTTTGTGTATTAACTCCATTTAAAGAATTTACAAAATTTGTTGAGTGATTTACCGTCATGTGAATGTAGCCTAAGTTCCTCAAATTGTTGTAGCCAGCCCATTCATCAGTAAAAATCGTGGTTCCTATTTCAACATACTTTAAAATAATGGCTTCTAGCGCAGCAGCAGAACGAAATAAAGTTTCAACACAATACACCTTATTAGTTTGGTAGCTAATTCCACCCACTGTCCAAATTTTGCGTGTGCAACGCCCAACATTGTATTTTCTTTTCGAAAACAGACATTCGTCTATTTGGACTACTTGTCCGACACCGCCTATTTTAGTTCTTGTTTCCCTTTTCAATTTGAAAACGTAAGATATTGCAACTTTTTATACCATGAAAATACCATCTAGTTACTTTTTGTCGCAATTTCCATTTTGGTTTGTTCTTGGGGAAGATTAATACTCCAAAAGTATATAATATCCAAAGCCAAATTAATTTTTAAATTGCTATTGAAAAAAATGCTGCCGAAAAACAAAGAACGTTCATTTGTGCATTTGGAACACCTAAAGGCTTTTAAACGTTCTGTAACAATGAGGTGCATATTTACGTTGCATTCATTACAGATAATATCTTCTCTTAAATAGCCGCGCTCTTATAACCACAAAATAGTAGAAATGTCATTTTTGTTACCAAAATAGGTTCTCTGTGTGTAATCATAGATTCCTATAAATTCATTTTTTTTAATAAAAAAAGTTAAAAAATAGTCGTACCTGGGTTCGAACTCGGGGGAAAACGAGGAGCCAACCCTTTTCTGTTACAGGTTGATGATAAAAAATCGTGGAAATTTCATCCCTGACGACATAGGATGAAATTTAAATATTTTGACTTGCTTTTAAAAAGATGGGCACTTGTGTACACCCCCCTAATATTAAATTTATTAATTATTATTAATATTATTTAAAATTAATAATAATATTGTTGTAATTTAATTTGCGTCTAAGGAAAGTTAATAATTTTTGAAGATAACACTAATTATTTTAATCATTGAAAATTGGGTAAAATAATTTTACATGACTAACAAAATCCAAAAACGATTTTTTAAACCCTTTTCTCCACATGAATTCGTATAAATGAGCATACAAATTTGTCCTAGATGTCCCATATCTTTGTTTAACTTTCCAGATAGTTCGTCGTTGCACCAGTAATCGGGTTTACAAAATTATGAGAATGGTTTACAGTTAAGTGTACATAACCATCATCACTGAGCACATTGTAAACCGGAGCGCAATCTGTTGTTATTATCGATCCTACGTGTATATGACTTAAAATAAAAGACATCAACGTTTATCGGGTTCTATTCGAGACACTAAAAATAAACCCCAATTAAGTTTTCACATCAAACCCACCAAAAGCCTGCTGTTTCCTAACAAGGTGACCTACATTATGTTTTCTTTTAACGAGATGAGCCTCATCTATCTCCACTTATAATAATAGAATTAACTCAAAAAATTGTACACACTTCTTTAAAAAAATTGAGCCACTCTATTATTGTATGATTTTGTGTTACGTTCGATTTAACTTTTAAATTTTCGAAGTCCGTTTATTCAAGAACAAAAAAAAAAAACAAATTATAAGTAAAATCTGTCGTATTTCTAAACGCGATTTTGCAAAAAAACTATTTTTTGTCAAAGAATACATTTTTTCACAAGAGCTTATATTGCAACGAAAAGTATAGCTCTTATTGCTTCCGTGTATTTGTTTTTTCAGAGTTAAAACCTTTTCGCAGCATGTTTTGATTGTTGGGAACAATTCTATGTCCTGCCAAAAAACATAGCACTTTCCTCAGTCGCTGTTATGATATATATGTCTCTGAATGATATTTTGTTTGTTTGCATGTGTTTTTAATCTTTTTTATTCAATAAATTTTTTCTAAGACCCCTTGTTGTAGGGGGAGATCTACACGAGTGCCAAGATGTATCTAAATTCTTTATGATGAATGTCCATCAGGGCTAAAAGGGGATCCATTTCCAGTTTTCTGAATTTTATAGATTTTTTTTTGAGCCCTTGTTTTGATGGAAAAAAAATAAGAGAAAATTATTTTAATAAAACTAATAAAGGGATCTTCCGAAATATTTTCATTTTATCATGTACCTTATCAGATATAAAGATATTCTGTTTTTTGTTCTGTCCTGAACCGGTACACCTTGTTTAAGTCCTCCCCAATTCCCTTCAATTGTGTTCGTGTGAACATCAGTAGCAAAGTCAACAAACGAAACCGAGTGATTTACAGTTAAATGCTCCGAAAACGACTGATTTGCATGCATGTAACCACGCCAACAATCAGAATAGATTAGAGACTCTGGGTGTATAAAGCGTCTCATATTACTATTAAGGTCACTGCCTTTCTATCTGGCACAACAATTGTCACGATACGCTTCTTAGGTGTTTTTTCAACCATCCCTGAAACCCAACATCCATCAACACGATGGCCCCTATGGTATTTGCGCTTTCCAAACTTACTTTTGTCTGCCTCAACGATGATACCTTTTCCACCAATCATGGAAAGGCTGTTGTAATACTTGTTTTCAACAAGCCTTCTTGATTTTTTCAAGTAGGCTGTGACAGTGAAGGTATCGATTCCCAAAAGCTCGGCTATTGACTTGTTTTGGACATTTGAAAACCAATATCTTAGTATTTTAAGAATGACTGTGTAACTGATTCTTGCATCTTCAAAAATAGTATTTTTAAAAATAGAAACTTCAGAGGAACAAAATTTATTGGAGCATCGTTTATAAAACTTTCCGGCCTTTTACCTCATTCTGCAGGCTAATCTGCAGTTCGAGCATACCATTGGAATTGATAAAATGATGTCAGTATCATTTCTTCCCACTCGTTTTCGGTCTGCATTTTGGAAATCCACATTTTTAAGGCAAAAAATAAATTTTTTTATTATAAAGGGCAAAACTGGGAATAATCTCCGATGGATCCGTCCATCAGATAGTGCCCTCTATTGAATCCCCTCCCAAAATTTCAGTCTATCTCTCTTTTTTTTTCAATCCATAAAATGTAATTAATTTTATATGAGATCAATAAAAATAAATAGATGGAAAATTCCTTCAGATATGAGAGCTTTGGGATGTGTTATCACTTTACCAAAAGATGAAAATACCGTACTTTTACTGGTTAGAATTCAAAGGGGGCCGGATGATACAATATGGCCAGTGGTTATTTTAATATAAAAATTATTAATACAATTATAAATGAATTATAATTAAATATTATTTAAAATATATAACTTTTGATAAAACGAAATATTGGATCATGCTTCAAAAACCCCCCGGAAATTCAATGTTTAAAACCCCCCCAGAAAATAAATAATTTAATTTAAAATTTCTGATATTTTTTAATTATTTTGATAATTAAAGAAAAATATTTTTTTTAGAAATTTAAACCTTAATATAATATAAATTAATAATTATTACTTTATATTAATTCGACTAAATTTTCCCATTTCTTATCATAATGGTTGTCTTTCCACATCCATTCGTGCAGATATTCTTCCAAAACATTCCCCGACACTCCTTTCATCGCCTTTACTCTTTGTTTAACCTTTCCCCAATATGATTCAATAATTTGGGTATTAACCAAGGTTATAGGGTCGACAAAAAAGAGACTATGATTCACAGTTTCATGTTGAAAACCCATATTTCTCAACCCATTGTAAGACCTCCACTGATCACTATGTATGACAGTTCCGGGGCGACAAACATCGCGTACAATAGGCAGCAGTACGCTTGCGGTCCCATCAGGCACCAGTTTCAAGAAAACTTTTGCTGGTTTAAAGGATGTATCGGCTATGCCAAATACCCACAATTCGTGGCTGGTAGCCCGACCTCGATGATGTTTAGGTTTGTGCCTAAACAAACTTTCGTCAATTTGGCATACAATACCTAGTCCGCCAAGCATTATAGGATGCTGCCCGAAAAAATGCTTGCACAAAAGCCGTAGCTTGGCGAAACATCTTGCTAGCTGTGACCTTCCAACTCCGATCTCTTCAATAATTGAGGACTGTGGCGCCCCCGAGGCCCATCTATGCAAAATTACAATACAGGATCATGTCACTTTTTTCCCCCTTTTAATATCATGTCATTTTTTTTCCCCTTCTTTTTAAATTTAAATTTTTAATAATTAAATAAATTATTAAATAAAAGTAAAGTTAAATTTATTTATTAAATTAAGAATTATAGCAGTGTTTCCCAACCTTTTTGCATGCGCGACACATGTTTACCTTATTTTTTTTTTGGGACACAAAAAGATATTAAAATAAAACAATAAATTATTTAATCAATGTGATATTTGAGCTTGGGATGACGCACATAATTCTTCTAAATCGGGCCGAATCTCGGATAAAGATACTCTCATCTCTGCATCAAGCATTTTTAGATTAACCCTTTGGACCGTCTTGATGTTTGCCATTGCTGAAAAAGATACCTCACAAATATAAGTAGTTGAAAATTGAAGCAGGATTATCAATGCTTTCTTAGATATCAGTGGATGCGTTTTCAAAGTCTTAATCCAAAATATGTTTAGTTCCTCTTGCTGATATAATAATAAAGAATCACGGTTATGTTTTAAATCTGTCAGTTGTTCTTCTTCTTTCCATTCATGATTAGCGTATGATTTTCCGGTAAGAAAAGGGTTTCGGATCCAGTCATATTTTTTGACATCAATGTCAGGAAAGTAATTTAAGAGCCTAGATTCAAGTGAAATCAGATGTTCATTGATTAAATCTGTAATTTCCTGCTTTTTTTCAAGCTCATTGGTTTTGGGAAACATTTCATATTGACAGTTTGAAATTTTCGTTCTCCAAATAGTAATTTTTTCCTTCATTGAAAAAATTTTGTCGGTTGATGTTAGAATATTTTCTTTTCGACCTTGCATATTTGTGTTAATTTTATTCAAGTGCTCAAAAATATCTGCTAGATATGCTAGTTTAAGACACCAAATCTTATTATTAAGGAGTTCACAATATGTAAATTGCTTTTCCTCTTCAAAAAACGTCAACAGCACCAATCTTAACTCGTAAACACGACTCAAGGCTCGTTCTCTTGACAACCAGCGTACTTCTGTGTGCAATAAAAGTTTTGAAAATTTTGCACCCATTTCTTCACATAAAAGGGCAAATATTCTTGATTTGAGAGGCCTTGTTTTAATGAAATCAATCATCTTCACAACTTCCGTCAAAACAGCCTTTAGATCGTCTCCAATGGTTTGTGCTACCAATGATTCTTGGTGTATAAAACATCTGGTAAAAATTATATTGTTGTTTTTTTTTAGAACTAAACCTTCAAGCCCTTTTACACATCCAACCATTGATGGTGCCCCATCAGTGCAAATACCAACACAATTTTTCCATTTGAGATTATTATCATCCATGAAACAAGACAGAGTGTTGTATATATCTTCTCCACGAGTTCTTAAAGGAAGATTTTGGCAGAACAAAAATTGTTCTATTATATTCTCTTCGAAAATGAAACGAATAAAAACCATAAGCTGTGCAGACCCAGAAATGTCTGTCGATTCATCTATTTGTAGAGAAAACAATCTTTCCTCATCTTCAAATATTTTCTTCATTTGAAATTTTATATTTTCAGACATATCTGTAATGTGTCTACCAATTGTATTATTTGAAAGTGGAATCTTCTCTATTTCAGATTTATGTTTATCCCCAAAAAAGGTTCTTATGATGGCTAAACAAGATTCCTTAATAGTACTTTCGGCCAGAGTATGAGGTTGTTTGTGTTTTGCCAAAATTTCCGCGATCAAAAAACTGGCCATTTGGGCTTTCGCAGAAACACTTATTTGATTTTGAAAAATTTTTGACCTTTTTTGGATTGAATCATGTAAATCTATAAAATATTTTTTGTTCTTTGTCGACAGTGTAGGATGTTTGGTTTCTAAGTGCCGTTTAAGTTTATTTGGGACCATAGATTCATTGGCAAGCTTGCCTCCATAAATAATACACAGAGGCAATGGGCTTAATTCACTTTCAGTAAATATAAATCCAAATTGAATATATTCTTCGTTATAAAGTCTTGTTCCTACCCCGTTTGACGACATAATTTCTTTTTTTTTCTCTGGAGATTCTGAATCTTTGTCTGTAATCATCTCCTTATTGTTTAAATTTTTTTTTCATCACTTCCAGTAAATATCATTTTTGGGGTAAAATTATAAAAAATTATATTTATGATTTAATTTTGCAACCATGCAATTATATAAACATATAATAGAAGTTTAAACATTTCTTTTGTTAACTATTAGAATTTACGTAAAACAAAACAACTATAAAATCTTTAATTTCAATTGTTGTTTTTTTTCGTGACACACTAAAAAACTTTTCGCGACACACATAGTGTCGTATATCAAAGGTTGGGAAACCCTGAATTATAGTTTTAAAATAAATCAAAGACATTCAAAAAATCGTTGTTATACACATTATCTCTCCACATTTATTCATTTAAATATTCTTTTAGTAAAATTCCTTGTACTCCTTTCATTTTCTTTACTCTTAATTTAAGCTTTCCCCAATAGGACTCAATATTTTGGGTATATGTGCCAGAATTGGGATCTACAAAATATAGGCTATGATTAATGGTCTCATGCCCAAAACCTAGATCCAAAATTTCGCTATAGGCTCTCCACTCGTCGCTGATTAAAATAGTTCCTGGTCGACACACGTTTAATATTAATGGTAAAAGCACAGAAGCGGAACGATTTTCAACATAACTAACAAAAATATTATTCGGGGTTTTACTGCAATCAATTATGCCGAAAACCCAAAGCTTGTGTTGTGGGGCCCTATCTCGGTGGTTTTTCGGTTTATGCTGAAATAAACTTTCGTCAATTTGACACCTTATACCGTCACCACCTAACATTATAGGATTGGCAATATAAAAACTTGCGCAACACCTTCTCAACCTTGAATAAAATGACAGAACAATTTTTTTGGAAACAGGGACCTCTAAGAGAGTTTATTTTTATGTAACGTTGATACCCCATTTCCATAAAATTGCTAAACAACTTCTTAAATTTATTCTGTATAACGTAAAAAAAGAATTTTCCCGAATAGAAGAATATTTTTTGTATGTTATACAAACAGTATTCAGACATTTCCAAGCATACTTGTCGATGTTTCTATTATAAGGAACAAGCTTTTGAATTTCACGACAACTAACACATCTCGTTGTTTGACGTATGAGGCCATGGAAAAGAAAAAAATCAACAACTTCTTTGTCAGTACCATTTAAAACAGGCAAAATAAAGTTAGTATAAAAATTGTAAGACATTTAAAAAAGATTTTCATTTTTTAATATAAATTAATATAAAAAATAGTTTATTTTTAATTAATATCATGTCACTTTTTTTCCCCGGGGGGAAAAAAGTGACATAATCCAAAATACATTTATTGAGGCTTAAATTTAATCCGTCAAAAAATGTATTTCTTCTGATAGAGAAGTAACTTTTATAACTTCGACACTCTCTATTCATGCATCGAAAAGCAGTACCATCTGTTGTTTTTTTATAGACCACATAATGCATCTGCATGCTACAATCCAGACAAAGTTTTATCCTCGGCCTTAGCCCAATATCGACTAGATACGCTAATGCGTCATCGGAACTGCCATATATCTTGCTGGATAGAATATCCATGAAAAAATTATTTATCATGGGGTTTATAAAAAATAGAAATAACATTTAATTATTAAATTTTGGTTATACTGTTAAGATTATTGTTTATCTGAATATTAATTATTATTGTTTTATTTATTATTATTATTTATTTATTATTAATTATTATTTAATTTATTATTAAATTATCTAAAAACTCAATGCTTCAAAAATCCCCCCGGGGGGGGGGATTTTTGAAGCATGATCCGAAATATTAAAATAGATAGACAAATATATATTATACTTTTATTTTGCTTGACAATAACATTTACAGTTCAATATACAAACTTAAATTATTTTTTAATCCTCAGCAATTGATATTTCCCTAATTGTTTTAAACACAAAAACATCTTAATAAATGCCTCACTCCCCTTCCAAGCTTCATACATATATCTAAAACAAAATTCTCTTAAATACTGTTCAGGACCATTAACATAAGTATACATTGTATCATGTTATTTTCTTAATACACCCGAATATATCTTCTATCCAGCTTGTGTGAATAACATCTTCACCCACTAAATTTCTTGAATGATTGACCTGTAACGTGTGTAAAACTTAAATTTGATAAGGTAATATATGACGCCTGGCAATCAGTATGAAATATTGAATTTGGTTCAATCCAAACATTAAAAAATTCAAGATAATACTCAGGTGATTATGATGGTAGGAATTTTAAAAAGCATTAGTTATTGGCAATGTCAACTCCTCCTACAGCCCAAACCGTGTTCGATCTCCCATGTCCCCTATCACCCATGCCTTATTGCTATGAGGGTTTCATCGAAATGAACTATAATGCCATTACCGCCTAGTTTTCTGGAAAATTTGTCGGTAAAAAATGCTAAACTACTTCTAAATAATATATAAAAAGATATTACTATTTTTTTGAAATGTTTAAAGTTTAGGCACAATCACTTACCGATCTTCTACAACTAAAATTATATAGTATTTTTAAAATCATAAAAGGTTT
The DNA here is from genome assembly GCA_963556165.1 of Tipula helvola. Classification (NCBI taxonomy): domain Eukaryota; kingdom Metazoa; phylum Arthropoda; class Insecta; order Diptera; family Tipulidae; genus Tipula; species Tipula helvola. The sequence continues at coordinate 8,885 of CAUVYM010000507.1, forward strand.
GAGTTTAGCATTTTTAAATATGGAGTTCTTAAAACCACCTTTTCTCGAAGCATAGGATGGATTTTTTATACATCGAAAAAATGGAGGTCTAGTAAATATACGCGTAAAAGTATTTCAACGCACTCTTCACATGTAGCCTACGAATTTAGCATTCCGGTTTCTTGTAATACTGAAATGATTCTTTTTTTAGTAAGAGTTCTCATTTCTTGTAAATCAGAATCAAAAAATTTCATTTCCACATTCAAAAAAGATCTTTCTGGTGTTTCTGTAAAAGACACATTGTTCATGAATTCGACAATTCTCATGGGTTATAAAATAAAGTATTAAATATCCCATGAGAGTTTTAAATATTAAAAAATGGTTGGACTACCGTATATTCCCCCCGAGTTCGAACACCGTTTTTTTCTTCAAATATGTAAAAAAATATTTATTAATTATGAATTATTTATTAAAAATTCATAATCTTTCGTGAATTTTATTAATTCTTCGAACGTTTGGTTTTTAAATTTTCTTTTGAAGCAGTATTGTACAAAATAAAAAAACAAAGCACATCTATTAGATATTCCTTTCTTTTTAAGCCATCTTTTTGTAACAGACCAAGTGCCTTCAATTTCTTGCGTATTTACGCCTGTAATTGGATCAACAAAGTTGTGTTTATGATTTACCGTAAAATGCCTAAAACCTAAACTTGAAAGATCATTGTAACCTTTCCACTTGTCTGTAAAAATCGTTGTTCCCTCTTCAAAATAATTTGATATAATCTCATTTAAAGATTCCTTTGATCTCGATAAAGTCTCAGCAAAAAACACTTCGTTTGTTTCGTAATCAATGCCTCCAATAATTCATATTTTTTTAACAAGACGTCCAATATTATATTTCCGCTTCGAAAACAAACTCTCGTCTATCTGAACAACTTGTTTCTGCCTCCTATTTTCCTCCTCGTATTGCGTTGCATTATTTCATAAGCTAATCTTTGTATTTTAAGGTACCAATTTACTACTGTCTTAGGGCTTTTAGTTTCGATTTTTTTCATTGCATGAATTTGTAATAAATCAAAACACCAAAAATAAAGTAAATCTAAACAATAAAATATATTTAATTTTGTATTTTAAATAAAGAGCCACTATATACAGATTTTGCAGTCCGGCAAACATAACACCCAAAGCGCTGTTTTTTTTTCTGTTATAATAATATTCATTTGTTTAGCACAGCGAAGATACTCTTTGGTTGGGTATAAAAAGTTGTTTAAAAGTAACCAAGTTGAGGTTTTTGCGTTGTCGGCCGTTAACAATACAAGTTTTCTGTGATTCATAATTAATAAATATTTTTTTACATATTTGAAAAAAAATCAGTGTTCGAACTCGGGGGGGAATATACGGTAGTCCAACCTTAAAAAATATTATTTTCATCTCAGTAGTGTTTTAATATGCTACGAATACTTATCTTTAAGTAACGGGGTTGGAATCCAGGTAAGAGAAAAAGGGAACCTTTTCCCAGGGGTACATTTTAATATTGGTCATATTGTATCATCCACCCGGTTTTAACCAGGGAATGGAGAAAATAAATATTTTTATTATGTGCCCATCGGCTGTAACGAAAACCATAGCAGACAATGTACGGTATTTGGTGGAATAGGAACGTATTTTTAAAATTCAGGAATTCCAGTACGGAAATTAAAAACCGAAATTGGAACACTGATAAATTGTATTATTCATTTTTAATTTATTTAATTTACTCATTCATTTATTTAATTTATTCATTTATTTATTTAATTTATTCATTTATTTATTCAATTTATTCATTTAATAAAAAATGAAAGTAATATATTCAGCTGAAGAGTCTTCTTGTATGGATGATTACGATCTAGATTTGGCTTTAGCACTATCCGCCAGTATAACAACAATACAAGAACCAGGACATCAAATATTACTACCACTGTTAGCCCAAAATAAAGTTAAAGAAAACTATAATCTTTTTATGCAAAACAAGCCTGGCGGGATTTGAACCCACAACCTTTCGATCCGAAGTCGAACGCGCTAACCGTTACGCTACAGGCTCATTAAACAGAAGGTCCTTTAATTTAAATCAATTAAACTATAACCTCTCAATAAAATCTCTCAAGAATTTATTTTTATCATCAGATTTAAAAAAAGCGCTTCCAACAACAAAGAAATCAGCCTTAGTTATCAAAGAGACAGTATCTAAATTTACACCTCCATCCACTCCAATAATTTTATCTTTAAATTTCTCTTTCAAATTATCCAATTTGTTAACAGTTTCCATTAAAAAGGATTGGCCTGGCTTACCAGGCCAAACACTCATTAAAAGTACTAATGGTTCATCTGTGTTGATTAAAGGGGTACCTGGATTTAAAGCCACGCCTTTTATAATATTATTATTTATTTTATTTGTCTCTTGATGATAAATTATTGTTTTTATTTTGTCGTCATTGTTTGTCAATTCATTAATTATTTTTTGTGGCTCTTGGACCATAAATGTAAATGGAATTGGAAATCGAAATCCAACAGCTTATTGATAATAAGAGGGGAATAAGAGATTGTATCAGTGAATGAAGTGTCTAATATATCTAAGTGTATATTTCTTATATTGTAATCGTGTAAGGAAGGGATGATTTCTTTGAAGTCTAAAGGGTTTTGATCAAGGATGGAGATGTGTATTCTTTGCATGAATTAATGGGTTATTTTTATTATTTCATTAAAGGTAATTTAAGCTTAATTTATTGCATTTTAACGTAATTTATTGTTTAATTTAAGCTTAAATTATCGAGACAATATAAATATAAAAAGTTATTGAATTAAAAAGTTATTGCATAAACTATTTAAAATACTTTAAATAAAAGAAGGTGAATCCAAAGATCAAAAAAATCAAGAAAATAACCCCCAACACCAACTTACTTCCCAATTCCCTATAAACACACTTTATCAATTCCTGGTTTAGTGATAACAAACCTTTGTTCTCCCCTGCCAGTCTTTGGATCCCAACAAGCTTTTCCTCTTGAATTGTTAATTCATTTAAAATGATTTCTGATTCTTTGATAGCCAATTGTGTAAAATTTTCCTTCATTTTGTATTTTAAATAGAAATACAAAACTAAATTTTGTTTTAAATTTTGTTTAAAAGTTAGTTTTAAATTTGTTTAACTAAACCTGAAATTAAATTTGAAACCAATCAAATTTAAAACAAAAGTGTTACAGAAGTAGATTAAATAAAGCTATGTTGCATTATTTATGGATAGCAATGGAATAGGAGTCAGTAACCTTCCAAACCAAAGATACAGAGCCTCTTTTAAAAAGACGTTAACCTACAACATAATGGTTATAGGAAAGAAAGGATTAGGTAAAAGAACCTTCATTAACATGTTACTTAACACTAACCTTAAAAAGGAGGTTAACAAGGAAGGGGACCCCTCTTCCACCATGTACCCCTTTAAAATAACTGAAGAGGGTTACACAATAAACCTTAACATCTTCAAAGTGGATTCGAAATTTAATGACAACTTCACTGATGAATTAACACTCTTTTTAAAGGAGTCTTATAAAGAACAAAGGATCCACCTAGTACTTTATTTCTACCTCCCACCTTTAATCTTAAGAGACAGGATAACAATGACAGAAATAAGTAAATTAGTAAATTTGATACCGATAGTTGCTAAAGCCGACTTGCTCCCTAAAATCGATAAAGAAAAAAATGAATTTAAGAATATTAAAATTTACAAGGATTCTCCCTTTTATTTGGTGTGTTCTGATAGCCAGGTTAGGGAATATCCTTGGGGGGTGATGAAGGGTAACCATTTTAACGAGTTTGTGGAGTTGAAGAGACTGTTGGTTGAGGAAGGAATGATTGGTTTGATGGAGGTTAGTGATTATTTCTTTGTGGCCTTTAAAGCACAAAAGATTTTGAATGAATTAGATATCGTTAACTAATGTTATAATAGATTATATTGGTAGATTATTAGCATAAAGTGATTAAATGATTAAAACCATTTAAATAATTTAAAACATAAATTAAAACATAAATTAAAGCATAAATTAAAGCATAAATTAAAACATAAATTAAAACATAAATTAAAATCATTTAATTATCCTCAACAAAATCAATCTTAAAACCTTCACTTCTTAAATTTTCATCATTAAACACCTTTAAAGCATCCTCATACTTAACAAACTCAACATGATATTCATTATCCTCTCCTTCAGTAGCATTACTAATCCTTCCAAATCCTGCTAAAAGTTCAAACACATGTTTCTTTTCTATTCTGTTCTCCCCTTTAATTTTAATAACATGTTGTTTATGCTTAATAGCTTTAGGAGAATATTGTACTTCTTCATCTAAAATCCTACAATTGTCTACCAAGATTTTCTTATTTTTAATTATAAAGGATTGGATAAACCTTTTGGAAATGTTGGGACAATAAACAAATTGACCAATCACATTTATAAAGGTTAATTCTTCTAAAAAGTGAAAATCTATTGCATTAATAAATACTTTCTCTAATCTTCTTTTGTGGATTTCGATTAGTTTGTCGAAGTGATTCTCTTGGATAATTGATTGCGGTTCCGTCTCGTTTGTTATTGTCAGGCTGGCTGAAGGCGAGTAAAGCTTGTTGATTGTTTTACAACTTTTTATGAGTGTCTTGTAATATTCTTGGATGAAGTTCTTGTTTTCTTCTTGCATAAATAGATTCTTTTTTTTTAATTTTAATTATATCTGAAAAGTTGTTGGTTCCATTCACGTTTCTTTATATTTTTTTTTCTGTTTTATGTGAATGTTTCAATACTCGTTTCTTTATATTTTATTTCTGTTTTAAGTGAATGTTTCAATACTCGTTTTAAGTTAATACTTCAAGTCTTGTTTTAAGTTGTTGGTTCAAATACTCGTTTCTTTAGATTTTATTTCTGTTTTAAGTGAATGTTTCAATACTCGTTTTAAGTTAATACTTCAAGTCTTGTTTTAAGTTGTTGGTTCAAATACTCGTTTCTTTAGATTTTATTTCTGTTTTAAGTGAATGTTTCAATACTCGTTTTAAGGTAATAGTTCGATTTCTCTGTTTATTATCACATTAAGTCATAGAAAGAAATGGTAGTACTGGTTGATAAAATTAATGAACATCAACCACTTTTAATAAAGTTGTCAAAAACACAACAACAAGGCACTTATTTTACGAAAGGATTTGAACCTAAAATATGAATCATTGTAATTAATTATTGATTGATTTGTAATTCATTATTGAATGAGTATCAACTAAAGTGTAATGATCATAAAAGAAGACAAAATGACTCATTCTGTGAACGAATCATAAACAGTTTATATTAATCCGCCAAAATATATTTATCCATCCAGTTGGTTGAGCCTTGTTGGATTTTCCTTAAATAAAGACACTCTCCTTCATCAGAGGAGTAATATTGTTTGTTGAACAACAGTTTGTTAATATTGCCTTCTTTAAAGTGCCTGTGGATTGTAATTCAGTTTTATTAAAAATTGTTCGTCAGTGTAGGACACACGAGCCATCGCTTAAGAGATAATGTTTAACCCTTTCACACCTTTAGGTGTTCTCATAGATAACAAATAATTCTTTTTTTCTCACGAAAATAAGAATTAAAAAAAAGCGCATTAAAAATAAATACGAGTCTTGAGACAGTTGAATGACTTATGATAATCACAATGAATTTATCCTGTTATAGATCGTTGTGTTGCTATTTAAATTGGAATAAAAAATTATATAATTTATATTGCATGACCAATGAAAATTATTCATCTGCAGAATATCATACGAGTTACGTCGATTGCATTCTAAGACAAACACGTCTTCCTCTGTGTTGAATGATATTACTAACGAATGGAAAAAAGATTTCCAACATGTATTGGCAAATTAGCTTTAAAAGTTATTGTGGAACCTGAAGGTTGTTTAAATGGCTTTAATCTTTTTTATTCCAGCTTTACAGATTTATATTGTCTCAGTTGAAAAAAGGAATACTGCTGATAACTTAGATGCAAAAAGACATACTAAAGGATATAATATAGCCTGTTTGAGATAAGGAGCATCATCGTTATTATCATGTATATGGTGGTTGTTAAACAACCGGAAATCAAGAACTACTGTTGTAATTGTAGTGAGTTTGTCTAAAAAATTATGACAATTCACTAGAATCAGCATAAATTTAAGCTTAGTCAGTAAATAGACTACTTTCCTAAATATATTATCTGAATCAAGAACTGTCAATCTACGAAGGAATGTGCAAGAATCATCGAAGATACAGCTTTTATGCCATTGAAGCTTATAAAAGTCGGTATGAAATTCTACATACTTATGGATTCTAAAATGGCCTTTGTTTATCGTTTTGTATTATTTTTATCAAAAATAATCTTGTTGATAACTTATGTCTGAAAGACCATACACAATACAATAATTTTGTTCTAATGTTTAGGAACATTTGTTTCATAGAGGATAAACAGAGGGGAACCAAGTGACTCGGGATTAAAGAAAAATAAATGAAGAACAGAGATTATTGTCATCAAAAGAAATACCTTTGTCATTATTGTACGACCGATCAGTGGTTTGGTTCATTTATTAGTTTCGATAGAAAAAGAATTATGATCAAATATTATAATGAACGAAAGCACAAAAAATGGATTAATAAGTTCATGATAAATTATTCTTATAACCATTTTTCAGTTGAATTACAAATAATAATTAAAAATATAGAATATCGTAAAGAGTTGATTAATCGTTTAGCTGAAATGGACGAAGAAGTAGAAAAATTGAAGTTTATGAATACGATGGTCATTGGACTCATAGAGCCTCTTAAGTAAAGGCCAGGCCGTTTTGTGTCCAAAACGAGGGAATTGTAATTCAATAAATAATAATACAAGATAGAATAAATAATAATACAAGACAGAATAAATAATAATACAAGACAGAATAAACAATAATACAACTTTATTAAATCCATCTCTAATATATATTCTTGTATCAAATCCTTCTCTTATTTAACTTCTTAAGAGTTTCCGACACCACAAATTCCAATTCCTTTAAATCAATTTCCTTAATTTTATGAATCAACCACTCCTCAAATACGAAAAAAGGTTCAAAATAATTCCGTAATTTCTCTGTCAATTGCTCCGTCGTCAATTCATAGAAGTCTTTACAATCATTATCTTCAACATATTTACACATAAACCAAGTAACTTTCCTTTGTTGCACATCCAAGCATGATTTCTCGTTCTGTGGTAGAAAATTGATGTAATCATCTTGTGATTGGTGTAAGAGACCCAACAAGAAACAGGCATACAATAAATTCGTGGGTTCATCTTTCTTCAATAATAGGATTACCATTTTTATTGGAAAGTAGAAGCTGTAAAAAGCGTTCTTGTTCAAACAAATTATTTCATAATTTTCTGTTCTGTAAATGGCTTTAGGGTCGCTACATGCGACAGCCGACATCTCTCCTAGGAGGTCGTGTGTTTGACCCAAACAAGTTCTTAAAAAATTCTCGAGAAGGAACTTTCGGTTACTTTCGTTCTCTTTGATGATTTTCAGTTTAGGGATTAGACCAATTATAAAGGCCCCATCCTTAAAGGCCTGGTAGCCTCTTTTCAGGTACCAACATTCTTTCCCTCTTCTTAAAAATGAACAATCCATAATGTCGTCTACAATTAAAAGAGCTGCTTGGTATAAATCGTTTATCATGGAGAAAAAGAATTGAGAGGGTTTGATTTCGGGGTTGAATACCCGGAATGTCTCTAATGAGATCTTTGTTCTTATTTGTTTGCCGCCCATTAAATTGTATTCGAGGATTTCAGAAAATTGGGAAAAGGCCTTGGCTGGGATTTCTACGTTTTTTGATAAATAATCTAAAAAGGCAAAAACATTTTCGTTGGAATTTAATTCTTTCATCTTTTTTGTTAAGGGTTAGTTGTTATTCTTTTATTATTTTTTTATTATTCTTTTATTATTCATTTATTAATTCTTTTATTATTTTTTTATTAAATCTTTTTACTTATTAATTAATTCCTTTTAATTGTTAATAAGTAGTTTTTTTTTGGATCAAGTAGGAAATGTAAAGAAAGTGAAGTATCACTAAAGGTGCATTTGTAACCCCCCAAAAATTGTCGATTTTTGTCAATCAAAGGGAAGACCCTTGGTGTAAGACCCTTGGTGTAAAAAAAACATAAAAAATTAAAAAATTAAAGATTTAAAAAACGAATTTAAATAATTCAACTAGGTTTTCAAAAAAAATCACCTGTAAGATAATTTTTGCGAAATATAAACTCATTTAAGTGTTCATAATATTTTCCTACACTAACTCCTCCCATTCCTTCTTTCACAGAACGCCAGAGACGTTCTATATTTTGAGTGTGCATTTCATTATTGGTTGGATCAACAAAATGTAACCTATGGTTGACACTTTTTACAGTAAACAGTTCTTTTATTCGTGAATAGCCTCTCCAACCATCTTAAAAGACTTGAGTCCCAGGCAAAACATGTGAATTAAAAACTTCAAATAATTCATTGGAATTCCTTTTCCTAACGGTTCTCAGAAAACATTTTTTGGAAACCCACTCTTTCAATGATACCAAAAATCCAAATTTGTTCACTAGCCAAAATGTTACCCCTGTTATATTTCCTTGTAAACAAATGGGCTTCATCGATTTCTACTGCATAATTTTCCCCACCTAATTTAATTTCCGTATTATTTATCTTTTCGGATATTGCATGTCTTATAAACCCAATATATGAATATACAGTTTTTTCATTTAATCCTGAATCCCTAATTATGCATGCTATTGTTTTTTTTGATAAAAATGCAGCTATAACATAGAATAACTTTTTGATATTTTTTTGTGCTAGCCACTCATTTTTTAAAATTGAATATTCTTTACGGCATCCGATGTTATCACACAACATGACAAAGCCTAAGGAATGTCTTGATCTTTTGGTTTTTTTTGTATATCCCTGGTGACATTTTGGACAAAGGAAGCCGAATAAATAGATTAAATTTGCTTTTTCTAAAATATATAAAATGAACTGAGAATTTTCAATGTTTTTAATTATGTAATTAAGATTGATTTTGGTGTCGTAAATGGTCATCTGTCTAGTTGGGTTGAATTATTAAAATTCGTTTTTTAAATCTTTAATTTAATTTTTTAATTAAAACCAAGGGTCCTCCTTTGATTGACAAAAATCGACAATTTTTGGGGGATTACCGAAAATTGTTCATATTCTGGCTTCGGGTGCACAACGATTGATATTGAATGTCAGAATCGACGCTTGTACAGAATATCTCCCCTCATTTTAATTTTTATTAAATTTTATTAATTTTTACTAATTTTTATTTGTTTTAAACAACTTAACTTTTTTTTAACCTTATAGAAAGAGACTCAGACAGATTGATATATAAAATTTTTACGGTTTGGTATGCGATGAAGCCTCTGCACTTCAGTTCTGCCAACTTCATTGTCTACTCTCCACTTCTAAACAATGTGTTTGGGGTAAATTTATGCGTACGAGAAAATTTGAGAAATTCGTTTTGGTTTCGGTGTGATACTCGGGGTTGTAAAACCGAGGTATCTAACGAAAGGGTTTGTTTTTTGAAAAGAGTAAATTATTTATTTCTTCTGTTCTTATAATTATCCTTTTCTTCATAAAAGATAACCAAAAACAAGACACATTACACTCAGAAATTGAGATAGTCTAAAATTCGACTGACATTGATTGGAAAATGTTCTGTAGAGAAGTGTGTTTAAATTTTTTTGTTGAAAACCCCATAATATTAGATGGTCCAAGCGTTGTTGTTGAAATCGACGAAGCAATGTTGGTAAGACGAAAGTACAACGTAGGTAGGTTGGTTAGAGAAAAATGGGTGTTTGGAGGCTACGAAGTTGATTCTAAAATTGGCTTCATAATTACGATATCTAATCGTAATCGAAGTACGTTACGAGCCGCAATTATGAGGTACATATCACTTGCTCAATAATTATGTGTGATTGTTGGCGTGCATATGGTAATCTGTCGGAAATTGGTTACCAACATTTTACCGTCAACCACAGATACAATTATTGGATCCTGTAACGAGCGCTACAACTAATCATCAAGAATCAATTTGGCAAAAGGTCAAACACGCACATGTGAAACGTTATGGTACAGCACGTACACATCTAGGATCTTATCTGGCAGAATTTTTATGGAGATAACGAATTGGAAACTCCTTTAAACAATTTATTGAACATATTAAATCGATGTACACTTTTGTTCCTTATGTCTATATCATTATTTCTTAAGTATTCTCTTTAATTATTATAAAATAAAATAAAAATTAAAAAATATTAATAAAAACAAATAAAGATTAATAAATATTAATAAAGATTAATAAATATTAATAAAAATTAATAAATATTAATAAATATTAATAAATATTAATGAAGATTGATAAAAATTAATAAAAATTAATAAAATTTGATAAAAATTAAAACGAGGTGAGATATTCTGCACAAGTACTTCAGAACCATACTTCTAATTGTTCGTTTCTTAAAGTTAAACAATAAATGATAGTTGAAATTGAGTATCCATTTATAAATGAATACAACAAGAACAAAAAAATAAATACAGAAGAGTTGTTTGAGTTATGTATTTAGCTATAAAAATAAGTATATACAGTCAATCTTGGGCACTTCTTTACAATCCCCCCTCATAAGGGGGGGTCTTGTCACAAATTAAACTTTTTCGAAAAAATTATAATTACAATATCATTCAATTTAAAATTTATAAATAAAAGGCCTATGTATAGTTTGGATGATCTAACTGACAGGGATATACAGTATGTTCAAAAAAAAAACGCATAATAGATAAATTGTAGTTTTCAATTCAGAAATAGTGCCTAACGCGTATATTTAAGATCTAAAATTTAAAGTAAATGACAAAATCGGCCGATAGAAAAATTGTTACCGTTCTGGTTGACATAACTTTGTATTTCTTGACTTTTTAAAATAGAGTTGTTCAACAAAAAACGCATAATGTTATTTTTTTAAGATATCTCCCGCCAAAATCAATACAAGACACAATCTTAAATTACTCATGAAGATGCAACTTACAACAGAGCAAAAGTATAAAATAATTTTTTGCCAAGAACAAAAATTAACCCAGATTGAAATTGCACAATTAATCGGAGTAAATCAATCTACCATCACTAGATTTATACAGAAATATAAGGAAACTGGCAGGATAGAACACAAAGGTGGTAATGGAAGGCCTAAAGTTTTAGGTAAAGTTGAAAAAAATTTTATTTTAAGGATAAATAAAGAAAACCCTAAAACTTCGCTTAGAAAAATAGGCGCATTGATACTATCAAAAACAAATACAACAATTAGTATCAATACTATACGAAAGTTTCTTAATTCTTTGTGTATTTTCGCCTACTCCCCTATTAAGAAACCGCTTCTTAGTAAGGTTCATGCAGAAAAAATAATGGAAATATCAAGAAACTTGATTAAAATGTCAGAAGAACAGATAAAAACTATTATATTTTCAGATGAATCAAAATTTAATCTTAGATATTCCGATGGAAAGGTTTCAGTGTGGCGAAAATCGGATCAGGGATATGAAAAAGGGTATGTCCAAAATACGGTAAAATTTAATGGTGGGGGTATTAATCTTTGGGCATGTTTTAGCTACAATGGAGTGGGAAAAATAGAAGTTTTTGAAGAAAATATAAATGGCGCGATGTATATTGACATATTATCCCGTAATTTGGGTGCTTCAGCAACAGAAATGGGCCTTGATACATACATTTTTCAACAAGATAATGATCCAAAGCATAAATGTAAGCTCGCAAAGGAATATTTCGATGAAAATAGGATAAATTTATTGGATTGGCCATCACAATCGCCCGATTTAAATCCCATTGAGCATCTTTGGGGCTATATTAAGGTTAAAGTTAGCGAAAGGATACCTAAAAATAAGGCGGAATTAAAGCAATTTATAATTGAGGAATGGTATGCGATAACCCCTGATACGTGTCGAAAATATTCATTGAGTTTTAAAAAAAGGGCATTAGCGATTTATAATGTAAATGGGTGGCATGTTAAATATTAAACATTGCTTATTTCAATTTATGCGTTTTTTATTGAACAGGTTTTTTTTTATTGTTGAAAAAAAGGCACCCAAAAACCTCATAGCACCTATTTTTATATTTGAAATGTAATAAATATTTGATTTAAATATAATCAAATTATCAATATATTTTTTTTAGACACCAAAACAACTTTAATAAGAACTTTTTGTCATTATGCGTTTTTTTTTGAACATACTGTATATGCCATTACCTCCACTGAAACATCAGCAATTCAATTTTGTCAAGATAACTTATTACTTCCTGCAACATACACTTGTTGCGATACTATATTATATTACAGTCAAAGGCTGCATGGAAACAATAAGAGTCCGAGTTTTCGCTGCACAAAAAAAATATGCAGAAAAGAATATTCTTTAAAAAAGGGAACTTTTTTCGAAAATACGAACTTAGAAATTTCAAAAGTTCTTTTATTAATTTACTTTTTCTCGAAAGCCGAAACAAGTTTTATTCAATTAAAACGAAAAACCGGAATATCTTCAGACAAAACACTTGTTGATTGGCTAAGTTTTTTACGTGAAATTTGCACGTTATATTTTGTTAATCATCCAATTCTTATTGGTGGTATTGGAAAAGTGGTTGAGATAGATGAAGTTCATCTCGTTAAAAGGAAGAACAACGTGGGAAGAATAGTAAGAGAAAAGTGGGCTTTTGGGGGCTATGACATGGAAGAAAAGGTCGGCTTTATTGTTGAGGTAACGGACAGGCGACGTGAAACAATTTGGCCATTAATTTTTCGATTTATCAGGCCCGAAACTATAATTATTAGTGACTGTGCGTTAATTTATCGTAACCTTGAAAATTACGGTTATTTCCACCTTACAGTTAACCATTCTGAAAATTTTGTGAACCCAACTACACGAGCGACCACTAATCATGTTGAGAGCCAATGGCAGAAAGTAAAGCAAATTCATAAACAGCAGTATGGAACTAGTAGGAATACGTTAACGCCTCATTTAAATGAGTTTATGTGGAGGCAGAGATTTTCGAATTCATTTTCATCTTTAATTAATCATATTGACGAGGTGTATATAGTAGGTAATCATTAAATTTAGCGTTGGTAAAAATTTTTAGTTCATATTTTAATATGCTCTTTTATATTGTATAAATTAAAAAGTCACATACTTAATCCGTATCCGGTGATTACCGGATCTTTTTTAAAAATTTTAATTTTTAAAAAAGATACTGTAATCATTGTAATTTTAATAAAAAACAATTTTATAATAAACTTTAATTAATATAGGCTAATATTTCCGAAACATCAAACATAAAAGTTTTTCCATTGTTGGATATAATATTTTCTTCTAAAAATACACTCAGACGTCGCTCTTTCTCAATAAAATACGGCTTTCTTTCAAATATTTGACCTAAAATATCCATTTGCAATGCTCGTATTCTTATCACGTCTTCTTCATCGATTAATTTTTTGACTAAAATATAAAAGCTATTTTTACTGTGCCCAAAAGTATTACTGAATGTATGATGCCATCCTTCTATGCAATTATTAGTCCTTGGTATACAGGCATCTCTACTATTAAATGTATGCCAAATATTAATATTAAACTTTGCGTTATTGCTGATATAATTATTAAAAAAATAATCATAGATTGGGCTTAGAGCGAGTGGGAACTGAATATCATTGCGTAAAGCAAAAAAATTTTCAGAAACATTTCTGTACTCAACATATGGCAAACTTAATAAGGCTTTTGTAAATTTTTTTTACAATAAAATTTGTTTTATATAAATTCATTAATCCTTTTTCTTTTATTTTCCTATCGATAGATTGTGATAAATGAAAAATACAACCAGATATTTGAGCGTTCTGAAATTGATTTTTAAGTGCGTTTATAGTCGATAATTCAAAATCTGTTTTTATTACTAAAGGAGTATTATCACCGATTATATTTTTAATAAAACTAAACATCTCATTATATGTGGTTTGATTTTTATTTTTCAAAATACCAAATATTGAGGGAAATACGTGATGGTTCTTAATATAAGAAATAGTATAAAGTTGTTTATATGGGTCGTTTACAACAGAAAACGTCCCATCAACAGACCAAACACTATTCTTTTTTAATCTATTCAATGCTTCGTCAGAATAAAATAAAAGAAAGTTATCGTTAATTTCATTCAAACCATAATTATTAGGTCCATATCTATAAAAAACATGGTTTGTATGGGTATATAACAATAAACTATTAAGTTTTAATTCTTCATTTTCAAATGGTTTCGGATTTATGTATTTTAAACGGAAATCACGTAAAATTCTGAAAATTAAATCAAATGGGCCAAGTGCTCTTAAAACTTCAATACCTACGCCTCTGATGGATGAGAATACAACATTTCTCGGTGAATCATTTGAACTAATGATTTTTTCTTTCATTTGATTTAAAAGTGGCTTTTTTATTGCAAGATTAACGTCGGCAACATGATTATGGCGCTTTTTTAAAACGAATGAAGTGAGATTTTGGTGGTAGTTCAAGATAGTGTTGGCAAGAGCTGGGCAGCCATCATTTATACAGCACCATCTTATTGTTGATCGATTTGCATTCTTTTTTCTGTAAATGAAATGATTATCGTCAATTATTTGGTCATTATTAAACTGACTTTTTACTATCTTCATAACGGTGAAAAAAGATCCGGTAATCACCGGGTACCACTTAATCATTACCATTTTAAATAATTGAATAAATATTAAAATAATAATAATTAAATATTTAAAATAAATTTTTATTTTTTTTTAGGGGGGGGGATTGTAAAGAAGTGCCCAATCTTGTGTAATATGAACATTGTGTTTTATGAACACAGATTATTATGAACATTTTTTTGATTCTTACATTTTTTTTATTATATTTATTTTATGTTCATAATAATTGTGTATTTTGAACAATGAACATTTTTTTTAGTATTAAATTATTTTAAATTCTATACTAAACACCACCATGACCACCCCCTATGTGAACAGAAGAAAACGAAAAGATCTGACATTTAAA
The DNA here is from genome assembly GCA_963556165.1 of Tipula helvola. Taxonomy (NCBI): domain Eukaryota; kingdom Metazoa; phylum Arthropoda; class Insecta; order Diptera; family Tipulidae; genus Tipula; species Tipula helvola. The sequence goes on from CAUVYM010000507.1 coordinate 24,026, forward strand.
GAAAAATCTGGATTGGCAAGCAAACTACAAGCAGAAACAGGCGTTGATCAAAGGACCTCGGCTAAAAAATATGACGTTTCTTTGGGTCTAGTGAACAAGCTACTTAAAAATCCGTTTGAAATTTCAAGGTGCGAAGTAAATAATGAAAGACGTAGAGCTGTAACATTGCAAAAAACATGCAAAACCGATGCAGTTTTATACAAATGGTTAATTTAGTACGGTCGAAAAATGCAATTATCCCGGGGTATCTATTATAAGAAAATGCAATTCAAATCGCTGAAAGTCTGCAAATTGAAAACTTCAAAGCAGTTAGCGGTTGGCTCGCATCATTTCTTCGGCGCTATAATATATCCTCCCGTAAAATTTGCGGGGAAGCTGGTATAGCGAATAGAAATATAATAATGGATTTTAAAGATTTGTATATTGCCAAAATAAAAGAATATAAGCCAGATGATACATTCAACTGCGACGAAACTGGATTGTTTTATAAACAATCAGGGAATAGAACCTATGTCAACGAAGGGAAAAAAATAACAGGAATGAAAAATTCGAAAGACCGGTTCACGTTATTATTTGCAGTTAGTATGACAGGTGAAAAATTAAAACCTGTTTTGATTGGAAAGGCTAAAAATCCAAATTGTTTTAAAGGAATTAATAAAGAAAATTTGCCCGTTACATATTATAATAATAAAAAAAGTGGATGCATTTATTTATTTTCATTGACTGGTGGTTAAAACATTTAAATACTTACATGAAAAAAATTAATAGAAAAATTTTAATTCTATTAGACAATGCCCCGGTGCACCCATATGATGTCGAATTTTCAACGTTTGAGCCTTTTTATTTTTCGCCAAACACCACATCTCTTATACAGCCTCTTGATCAGAGTATTATTAAAGCATTTAAAGATGGATATAGAAAAAATTTAATAAATTGATTAGCCTCCAAAATGAATGTGATATTACGGAGAAAAACAATAACTGCATAAGAACAATTGATATTTTGCAGGCAATACTATGGATAGGAAAATCATGGGAAAAATTAAAAAAAGGGTAATCTCCTATTATACGGCATTCATAAAAAAATAAAAAAAATAATATTTTTCAAAAATGCTCAGCCCCACACTATACAATGCCAAGCTCACCTCCAAGAACATTTATTTCCGAAACAATCTACACCCCACAAACATTAATGAACGAGAAAATAAACAGCAGATTCATTTTCAATATAAGCCTAAATCAAGAAAATTTAATTATACTATTAGCATCTTATGAACTAATTAAAAATACCGCTACATGTGAATGTGTTTCTACAATGTTTCAAACAAAAAAGACTGGAATTGTAGATCGTTACAAATGGGGATTGGTTCCTATTTATTCCCCCGAGTTCTAACCCAGAAATTTTCAATTTTTAAAAAAAAAACGGTTTTAAAAGAAATTTTGGTATGTGAGTCGCAATGGGGGGGCAGATTTTTTTGGTCAATTTTTAATTAAAAATACAATAAAAAAGCGAATTAAATATATTTAAAAAAATATAACTATACTAATGAAAATATATTCTTCAAATATGAAAAAACAATATAAAAAAATCCCTAAAATGAATTTAACACAACTAATGGATATAACGAAAGAAAATATGTCGACCTACATATTCTGTAAAGAATTAGGATTGGTGGCTAACAGGATGTTCTGTTTAAATTGTTTATCTAACATGGTTTTTGAAAAGGGTAAGATTCGACACGATGTGAATGGAAGGTGGAGATGTTCCAATAGAGTTTGTCGATCTTCGGTTAGTTTGTTTAAAAATAGTATTTTTGACGGTGTTAAAATATCAATTAGAAAGTGTTTGTTGTGCTTGTATCTTTATTCATTGGGTTTAAACATAGTAGATATAGAATCAGAACTTGATGTAAACAGAAAACATATTTCAAGCTTTATAAACAAAATAATGGTACCAATAGATACAGTAAACATTATTGATCATTTTGGAAAAATTGGTGGATATAATTATGCCGTAGAAGTTGATGAAACACATGTAATTAGTCGCCGAGATTCAAGAGGAAGAATTCTTACAGGGGAACGATACTGGATAATAGGAGCGATTTGTAGAAATTCTAACCAAATAAGATTACAAGTAACAAGAAACAGAAATTCTCAGATATGCAGAGATTTTCTTATACAAAACGTAAACACGGAAACTGTTGTCAATACG
>CAUVYM010000508.1:0-43735 GCA_963556165.1 Tipula helvola
ATTCGGATTTATTTTATAATCTTAATAATCCAGATATTTACAGTTAGAGTCAACAGAAATGTCTAATTCAGTATTTATTAAAACAGTACTCAAAACAATGATACGGTAGAAGTAGAGCCAATAGCAACACAACCTGAGTTAAGTGAATTTTTATCACTGCAAGATAAACTAAACAATAAGGATATTAAACAAAAGTCGTTGTTTCGACGATATATAAATTCGGTTAAAATGTTTGCAGCTTGATTTTAACTTTGAGTTCAATAAGACCAACGAGCATGGAAACTTAAAGGGCATTTTCGGTAGCCCAGTTGTTTTGTACCAAAATTCAATCGACATTAAATGATCAAAGCGTAAACGTTCTGTGTTTTTTATGAGCGTTTTTCCTACAGGTAGAACTTCTCTAATTATCTAGCACTAGGTATAAATATGAATATTATTATTCATTAATTGAAGATTTTCATCGCCCCGGTGGCACAGTTGTTAGCATGCTTGCTTTAAGCTCCGGAGGTCCCGGGTTCGATTCCCGGCGGGTGATGAAAAAATCACGGCTGGTTAATGTAAGGGTCAATGAACTAATCACTCATTATCCGTTCTAAAAATGGGATAGGGACCCTTGCAAGATTCAACCCGTCGGTTAAGACGTAGAAAATTCAGTCGATTGGCCTCAATTCGAGCAAAAGCATATATTAAATATTGTTGAAAAAGTTTACCATCAAAACATTAAAAATATTTTTACAAAATGCAATTTTAAAAGTGTCCAAAAAAAATTATTTAGAACCGAAAAAATTAAATTTTCATTTTCACAGCCAATTAAACATGTTTTTGATTTTTTTAAATTGAAAATTGTATTGTATGATACATTCAGTCAAGAACCAGAAGATTTTCTTTTCGTTTTCAGTGGGTAGAGCACTTTAAACTGAAGAACAGTTATGCTATTTCGCACAGCAGTAGTGTGACGATATTATGATACGTAGTCCATCCGAAATCTCCATTCGGAAAAAACAGCGGAAATATCATTGGATCTACATATGTATATGTTTTGAAAACAAGATTTTATGCGTTTGATGGTTCTGTTATTACTGGCATTGGGGTCAACTGCAAAATTTTGTGGGGCAGGAAATTGTCCATCACGATCAGGTACAAAATAAACCCACATCATCACTATTGGTCGGTGAATTTAATGTTACCCGTTGTATACCGCGATGTAAGCGTTTCAACTTCAGCTTCATAAGGTTTTTTTATTCCTGTACTATTGAAATGCACAAGCATCTGTATTAGATGGATATTGAACTGATCTGCCATCTTGTTAACAGATGAGAGGAAGTTCAGCCTGAATGTCCGTAAAATTGCAAATATTACTGGCTGATATTACAGTTTACCTTATCCTTGAAGAAATTCATAGCTCTACGTTTCAGAAGTGCATCCATCAGCGGTTTGGAGGAAATAACAGTCAGGAAGTTTAAATCAAAAGATAGTACCGGGGTAGTATAATTGGTAGTCTTAGGAATCTCAGTCGTATAGCGCAGTAAATGCTGCCTACTGTTTACCCAAGGTTTGTAAAGGAGCCAGTTGTAGCAGAGTCTCCAGGGCTCGGGTGGATGTGCTCCTCATTTCACCGCTAATCCAAAGGAAGACTGTTCTCTGAACTTTCATTAACAGCTTTTGGATGGCATTTTGCAAAGAGCAAGCCACCAGACTGTAACGCCTTAATAAATAATTTGTCTGACTAGTGCTTCAGCCTCATCCTTTTCCAATGTCACTTTTGCAAGAGTATAGCTTTCTTTAGTCTTTCCAAAATATTAGGTTTCCAATTTAATTTCTTGTACAATACGAGACCCAGATGCTTTACTTTGTCTATTAAGGTCGAGCTGATACCATTTAAACTGGGAGTTTTGTGTGGGTTTGCATTCTACCCATAACCATTGCCTCAAAGTACGCCACCTTGCGGTGTGCCTCTTCTTACAAATCTTCTCGCAAAGGACTCCTCCAAACTGGCATTTATGATCCTGTCTGTTAGCTTCTATTCAGCCCCTGAGTGATCCATCCACTGCTAGGTCCGAAAGTACCCGAGCTATAACCTCTGGTATAAAGTTACTAAAGGCCCCTATATACATATAAAGAAAGATTACCATTTCGTAGTCCCTATGCTCAGAAATTTTTCTCCAGAGATTAACCCTCACAATATATGCATGTTCAGATTTTCGACAGCTTATCCAGCACAATCGTTCCTCTAGTAATAGCTTCTGTTTGCCTTTCCAGAATTTTTAAGAAGAAGGAAGATTATAGCTAAAATGTCTAAGGTCCTGGGACTACAGTGTGAGCGTTTTTCCGTATTTCTAGTCAATTTTCTAACAAAGACAAAGGTCTAGGCTACTTTTGAAAATTGCTTCTAATCATATGGTTAAGCCAATAATCTGTTGGATATCCTTAGGAATAACACCCCAAGGTTCTGGCAGCTTATAGGGTTTACAATTATTTATCGCTGAAAGAATTTTATTTCTAGTAGGCGCAAATTCGAAACAACCCAGAAAATGGTGTCTAACAGAAGTCCAACGATTCCGCACTAGTATAGTGTCCTTATACCATACGACATTTAAGACAACTTGAGAATGACGCGCCAGTAGATAGAGTAGATGGAATTTTGCGTAGCCTTGTCATTACTATATATTCCTGTATTTTACCTCATTATAGTCTACTCGATCTGTTCTTCGCACATCTCAATTCATATTTGTACCTTGTACGGATTTACTTATATGAGTCCTAATATAAAGCAGCTCTTGGTTTCCTTAAAAGGCACGCCAAACCGTCAAATTAAATTAAAATATTTCGTATTTATGTAATTAAATGGAAGAAGTAATTTTCAGTTCTGAATTTCTGACATCGAAATGGGATACCCAAACTCACGAACATTTGAATTTCTGCCTTTTCTGAAAAAATCGCAATTCTAGACCCTTGTTGGATTCTATAAACTCACTTTAGATTAGAGTTAAAGCGCAATTTCTGGTAATATTTAATTTTTTTCATTATTATCATATTGATTGAAAGACGCAATTTTCAGTTATGTTATCGGAAAGGGATATAGTCAAACTTACGAAAATTTTGTTTAAACATTGCACTGCTAATTTCTAACTGGCAAAATTTATTACAAAATTAAACGAAAGAAGCAAGTTTTATCTTTTATTTAGCAAAGGAAAAGCAAAACCCATGAGATATTTCTAAAAATTTGCACAATTAATTACTAAATAGCAAATTTTTATTTAATTTTCTATATTATCATATTGATTGGAAGAAGCAATATGCTGTTTTCATGCCAAACTCATATCCGTTTTCTACAGAATTACCTCAACTAATTACTAACCGACTGAATTTAATTTAAATGTCTTTTCGATGGTATGAAATTGAACGGATCAGTTTTAAGTTCTGATATCGCAAAGGACTAGCAAACCTCACGAGAATTTGCAAAACATTTGTGCAGCTTATTAATGCTAATTTCTGTCTGGCTAAATTTAATTTAAACTGGTTTTCGATATTATGAAATAGAATGGAAGCAGCAATTTCCATCTTTGATATCGCAAAGCAGTAGCAATACCCATGAGAATTTTTTAAAAATTTGGGCAACTAATTACTAACTGGTAAAATTTACTTATTATTATCATATTGAACGGAATAGCCAAGTTTTGAGTTCTGGTATCGGAAAGGGATATAGCCAAATTCATGAATATTTTTTAAATAATTTGCACCACTCATGCTAATTTTCTAAAATTGTGCACAGATAATTTCTGAAGGACAAGATTTAATGTTTTTCCATATAATGAAATGAGCTGGCCAATTCCATGAACGTTTTCTTAAAATTTTGCACAACTATTACTGACTGGAAAATTAATTTAATTTTTTAATTTTTCAATATTATGAAATTTAGTTGAAGAAACCAAAGAGGAAAAAATTCACATGAATTTTCCAAAAAATTAGCTCGACTAATTTCTACATATCTGGTGAAACTTAATTTAAATGTTTCTTCAATTTTATGCCAATGAACGGAAGAAGCAATTTTCAGTTCCATAGTCGCAAAAGGGTGGAAAATTGATTTGAAAAACTCAGAAAATTTGCAAAAATTGTTTGTTTGATTATTTTTATCTGTAATTTTTTTCTGACCACATTTAAACACTTGAAAGGTAAATCGTTCCCTAGAATTGAAACAATTCTTGTTTTCTAGTTGATATTTTTCAATCATTTTCATGTTGAGCGTGGAGTCCAGAATTTTGATAGACCAAATCGAAATAATTATCGGCCAATCTAACTTTTATCGGGATTCCACAAAGTATTTTAAAAGGCTATGAAAGTCAGGATTATGTACTTGGACAGTAGTAATTTTCTATCTGCTCGACAATTTGGATTTAGAAGAAATCGGAATACGAAACAAGCTATTTTGTCATTTTAGAAACGGATTAGCATGGACATTGATGACCAAAAGCATCCTCCTTGTTTATAGTTTTAATAAAAGCCTTTGACACTCTAAATCCACTATTTTAAATAAAAACTTTATTGTTGTGGCTTTAGAGGTTTAATGCATAAGTGGCTTTCCTCCTGGCTTCCAATGGATGTATATCAATATGTTTTCTGTCAGCAATTTTGTGGTTCTCTCACTGCGTTTGCTGTTCATTTTTCATTTGTATATACTGGCCTTAGTATAAAAGGAATTGTTTCATGCATTGACCATGACTTACTGATATTGTCTGTATGGTTAAAAGCTTATAAGTACTCCGAACAGGAGAACCAGTGCTAATTTCGATATTTAGGTATGAATGTTACTGGCACCTAGGAAAAGTATTCGCAGCGAATTTATCATCCGTTTTATCTAAGGAAAATGGTTTATTTTGTATTAGTTGACTCTACAATATGGACTATGGTACTGGGGAGGGGAATGCAAAATCAGCTTTTTGTACGACAGGAATACATAACCCGCATAATGTGCTTTAGAGAACTTTTATCTACTTATTTGCCCATGTTCCGAGAGTTAGAGCTTCCGTTAAGCCACATGTTTGTCTTCAAGGTGATTTTTTATTATAAGTAGGAATACTGTTACCCATACAAGTTATAGCCTTCGTCCAAGTTTTGAATAATTAAAAAATGTCCCAATTTTGAAATCAGATTCCGGAAGAGTTTTTTCACTGTGTTTTGACCAATTATCTTATTTTAATAAAACTCGTATCAAAATTTTTCTAAGCTTCCTGATTTTAGTACCAATATTTGTCAATTAGTTACATACAAAATATCCCAGAATCTTCGCTTTTCAGTAGAAAATGGTGTAATGGTTACAATTTAATAAAAATTTGCGTAAGCTGCGCTTACAGATCAAGTGGTGGAGATCCAATTAAGTGGGAGCAAACGCAACTTATAAATTTATGAATTGTACTTCTGACTATAGAAATGTTGCTTTCGATAAGATGTCCCTTAGTCAGTTGATGCATGCTTAAATCGTTGATATAAACTTCAGGAGTAATAACATTGGGATCACCAGCTGGAAACACATATAAAGGGTTCGAGTTGAATGTAGCGTCCTATCTATTTTGGTAAATATGGATTAGGTTGATTGGTTATCGTTGGTAATCTCTTGATTCAATCAAGATACACGATTTTAATCTTAATGGTGGCTTGAATAAACCACTAAAAAGTTAACACTAATTAAAAGAGTAGCCACTGCTAATTTTCGAAGAGCCATGGAACACTACCTTCAGCTTTATCGTTGTACCCGAGGTTTCATCGCACTACATTGAGAAGGAAACCAAATCATTCATAAACTCGAACGATAAATCATTCATCGGAATTTTTTGTGGTGGGTTGAAATTCAGTGTCGCTGATATCGTTTTTTGTGTAATTTAAGATGCCTTTGATCTGGTGAAATATAAATTATTTTAATCTTCCCATATAGAAGCCAATGTGAGTTTTAACTTGCGTATATTTAGTTACGCGTTATATTTTTTTTCAATGCTACCAGTAAAAAGAGAAATCCAAAAATTGTGTTTATAGCTAATATTCAATTGCCAATAAACTTGAGCTACTCGAGTATTGGTAATTGGTCGTAGAACTGTTCCTTTCCTCAGGCCCAATACGTAGAATTAATGACATTGTAGAATTCAAATCTTCCTTATTTACTCTGCAGGAATTTAAAGAATGCAGAGGGTTGAAACAATTTAAACTATTCATTTACTAAAGCCTTTAAGCACCCACTTCGCTATGCCAATCTGTAAATTTATTGAAATTTTCAGCTAATGGTCCACCACCTTGCAAAATGAGCATGTACATTTCGTGTTTGCACATTTTGCTAAGGTTGCGACTTGGTGTTCATCAAAGGGTCCACCGAGATGCTGATTATGTTCCGCTTGTCCGCTAGAATTTTGATGCTCTTGCAGCTGTACTGGAAGTTTGATTAACAGATCTTAGTCGTAAGTTTTTAGCTACGTACGCGCGTCATCTTACGGTAAGTTACACCGACGATGCGACGATTTTGTTCTCTCCTATTTTTATTCTAAGAACGCTAAGAAAATTTTCTTTTACGACACTTAAAGTTAGCTATAGTTTAACAATTTACCCCAGCGTTTCTTGCATTAACTTCTGAAAGTTTATTTGAAAAAAAAAAATTTATCTTCTGAAATTCATGGTATTTCAGAAAATCTAATAACAATCAATTTATCGTGGTCTTTCAAAGCCTACAGTTTAATTTGCTACATTAGGAATTTTAGGACATTAACAACCGTGAAAAACTTCACAAATTTGCCAAATTAATAGATCTTAGCAAGGAACTGAAATCTGGCTGTAAATTGAAAATCTCAAAATAATTTAATCGATCTTTGGGATATTTTTGGATTAATACGATTGAAGAGTCAAACACGGATTTATCTCCCTGAAAAAGTTTACCTATATTTTTCTCGGATTTAGGAGTTTATCTCACCATCTAATTTAAATGTGTACAAACAAATTGGCAATATGATTTAATTCTGTACTTCACAAATATTTTGAAAGTTTAGACTTTGCATCCAACCGAAGTTTGCGAAATTAATTGGTTTTGCTTGGTGCTACTCATTCCTAAAAAGTTGTTTTCTCTTTTTTAATATACATACATATTTTGGTTTCCATTTCGATTTTAGCTCATTCGTCACGTCTTTATTGATTGAATCTATTTTAACCCTCTATATACCTGAAATGTCCACGTTTTGCCTTAGAGAAGGTAACAATATGATGTCAAACGTTTTTGTACTTTATACGGGATAAAAGAAGTTACATCCAAACGGAAGATTTGTTATATTGTTAATAATAGTTCTTAACTTACTCTATAAGCACTACCGGGGATTCGGCGAAGGTTCGGCTTTCGAAATGAAATAATTTATATTAGTTGAAATTTCGAGCAAATGGCATAACCTAGTTAGGCCTACGGCGGGCTACCTACCTTCATCCACCATTTTCTAGTCCATCGTCATCTTTTAAAATATTTTGAAACTGGATATTAGGTAAACATTAAACCTTGTAATAATTACTACATATTTGTAAACATAAAGAGTCTGCTAACCCCTTCCGTCATATAGAGTGTTCGAAAAAAATTAGAAAAGAGCTTTCTTTTTTCAGAAGGTGCGACCATTTAAAATTATTTTGGGGATACTGTGATTTTTATTCTGCAATCCAATGATGAAAGAGCCCGGCGCGGCGTCTTGAGTGGAAGGTGGGGAATACAGCTCCTATTGCTTCGATTATGTCTTGTCGCTGGAATGACAGTAATAATTTTAGATATTTGCACTGTCCCACTCGAGTCAAAAAACAGATTGCATTTAAATAAAGAAACTAACAAAAATGTATTTCAACATTGTATGTATGACCTATTCGTTCGTCCGTCATTTCACTGCATATTTGTCATTCTCATCCAGCTAAGAGAATATAAGTAACGTTGCAAGTAAGACTATCTGCTAACAGAACAAGCAACGGGTACTATTATTTGTCTATACTTGCTCAAAATATACGATTAAGAAAAATGTTATTTATCTGAGAATCTGAATATCGTTCAATAATATTGAAGAATTATAGCCGTACGTAAGAAACAAATTTATTAAGAGCAGTTAGCTTACTGTAATACTTTTTTTATCGTGAAAGTCACCTTGCTCCAAATTAACTTTTAGCTTTTAGCGAATTGGCCATAATTTGAACATTCGGTTGTGATAATGTCTAATTCTTGTCGTCTACCTCACCTTTTGTAATATTTTTGATTGTACACAAATCACATGCGTTCTTCATTAATTTTACGATTTACCAAACCAATGACTGAAGGCGAATTTAGCAATTTTGTTTGGACAGAATCCTGGAACCATTCGAAAAGATTTGCCCTTAGGTACATATGTATATTGTTGAGTTTAGCACGATTCAAATCAACCGTCTATGATGTTTTTCAATGAATTATGTATGTTATGGCAAATTCGTTATAGTGAACTATTTCGAGCCTTTCGAGTACGTGTAATATTTTATTGTAAACTATAGCGTTAATCAAGTGCGTATCCCTCCGTTTCAAACGCTCTTAGATGCTCAGAACCTTCTTCAAATAAATGTTACTTTCTTGACAAACTTGCGCACACAGGCGCAAACAGGCGCACGATTTTTTACCTCCGAAAGATATCATACAGTAAATATCATAGTAATAAGGAAGTGGCAACCACAATCATAAGTGGAACGGGAATCATCACGATACATAAAGCCTGCACCAAAATGGATGGAATGACAATTATACATTCTATCGAGAACTTCAACTCACGAATGAAGTCTTTCTATCAACCAACGATAAACATCAGCAGTCTACTCATCCTGTACGAAAATGAAACGTACCAAAATACCACCAATCGAACTATGATACGTCATGAATTCTACAACATTCTCATATGGATTTGAATCAACTGTCAACTAATATTACACGCACCTAAAATAATTAGCAGAAAGTGAAAACCAACTATTCAATTATCACGATATTCATCATAACGTTTTACTATATGGGATTATTACCGCCTTAAGCAACCACTAGACAATCATCAGAATAGCTTTCAAACGTTCTCCCATTGCCTCGCCGATTCCTATCAACTAAAGTCGCTTGTAAAATTAACAATAACAAGATTGAGGTCATTCTTGTGCAGCATGGTGAGTTGGTATATTCACGTGACTGAACTGTCTGGCTGGCCTATAATCATTAGTGGAAAATTCCCGGAAGGCCTGTCGTAATACCTAGAATCCGAATTTTTAATTTAAAACAATTGTCATTTTCTGTCTGTTCCATATCTTGAGTTTCATATTATTTTCTCCTCGTTGTGACAATTTTCGAAAAAAGATTTTGTTTCATCAACGGTCTATGAAATAGTGGTTTGTCACGCGTTTCATCCAACTGATCTCACGAAACCGTTTTCCTGGAGCAATAATTAGTTGCCGCATTTTGATGCCGTTTGCCCGCTTAACACCTTCCTTTCCTAAAAAAAAACTTGTTTTGTTAACTTAATACAAGGATATTATAGAGCTTTCCTCCTAATCACAGCCCGTTCTTCTTAAGCACTAAACAAATTAAGAATTCATAACAATTATCTTTTTCATGTCCAATTTCACAACAAAAGATGAAGAAGTTCCTCGTGTCTTTAGGCAATTGTAAAATAAATGAAAAACTCAGTTTGATATTAACAACTGGTTAAGATTTGCTAATTAAATCCTGCACTTATACTAAAATGTTTTTCACCAATCATCCAATTCGATAGGTGTGTTTTGTGTGCGATGTGCTAAATTATTTTAATTTATTCCGCTACCGCTATTTCGTGGAATTTTAAATTTTTTGTTTTTTGTTTAATGTTTAATGTTGTTTATAAGCATAACAAACAAATGATTGATTAATGAGAGATGGTTTACTTAAATAATATTAGCATTACAATAACGACAAGAAAAAAAAATGTTGTTCATTTTATTTTAATTGGATTTTAATTAAACATTTGCCGATTCGGTAGAATACCAAAAAAAGAAAAATCTCAAATAAAGATGAACTTTTGTCTCTAAAATAACAGACTGTATGCATATAAGTTGTTTGTGGTACGGTTATGAAATTTAATAATAAAAATGTAAATTTGATTATACAAGCAAAAAAGCTAACTATAACAAAAATTTCATTCCATTTATGTAAAATTATCCAAACTACTGTTATCATAAAACAATAGCAATAATCAGCTTATACAAAATAAAATTTGCGACCCAACAAAAAAGCACAAAAAAAAATTTGTTGTTTCTATATTTTTATAAAGCTTTAGAAATTTATTTATTTGATCCCCGACTGCAAATGGGATAATATAATGCGGGCATATCAACATACATATTACTCGTTTAAATGAGAGAGTAACTGGATTAACTAACCTTTTTCAAATTATATGCGACTACATAATATTGACACTCTCGTCTTTATATACAAAATTGATGATAACTACTCAACATAATCCATATTTGCATTTGTACATAAGTATATACAATGTAGTAGTCAGTCCATTTCCATATAGAGTGTAGAAAATAATATACACTCATTGATGACTATAAGATAGAATAGAGTTCGTTATCGACTATCGCGTGTTGTTGTTTTGTTTGCTATTGTTGGGATTTTCCTAGTTTTCCATTTATTTTATATGGACTGGAAGATGTCGAGTAATAACACATCAATCAACTCAGCGCGTCGTGTATATTTGTTTTGTGTAGTCTAAGGGGAGTTCGATTTAACAGTTACAATATAGTAACAGAACACTTTTGAAAATATTCGTCTTCAAAAATTAAAGAATAGAGGTTTTCTTATGCACCTCGCTAGCAAAGTGTTCGAAAAAATTTAAAGTAATTATTTAATTCAGTATATAATTTAATTGGAATTTTAAGTACCAAAAAATTCTTTAGGTTTAGACACAAGCCTGCTACCATAAACTTGTTCAACTTATCAACTAATCTAACGGTAATTTTTTATTCAACAACAATGACAGTAGCATCAAACGGTCAACACATAAAATTACAACAATTCGCAATTTTTTAATTTTATTTTTAAGGCTGTATAGTCAGGCAGCAGTCCATCGTCTTTCACCTTTAACATTTCTATGTTTTTTGGGGCGCTGGAACCGAAAATGAAAACGAACAGTACATTTCACCCTTCCGTCACCCCTAGCACCCCCTTACTACCCCCAAAGAGCGGTTGAAATGTACCCTCCAGGAGGTGGTAAGAGGGTGCTAGGGGTGATGGAGGGATCAAATTTACTTTTTATTGTCATTTTCAATTCCGCAGCGCCCCAAAAAACATAGAAATATAAATCCATCTCAATTTTGCATGAAAATTGAAATTTTAACCCCTATAGGTGGGTGGTAACGGAAAAATGGGTAATTGGAATCATTTTTTATGGTCATATTCGATTTCAGCGACCTCAAAAACGCAGGAATAGTTGGGTCTCTCCTCTGGGTCACGACTTTTTTTTGTGTGCCTGTGAATCAAAGCAATTGTTTCTATATAACAGTAAACAAAACTGCAATATTTATATTGTATTGATGACTGTTACATCAGATGCTCAATCCAGTATAAATCAAATTATTTTAAATTATCAGTTGAGCTAGAAATTTAGCAAAGTTCTGAATTGAGTTTAACGGATTTTATTGAGTGATATTAACATTTGATTTAATGTGATTAATTATTGTTATTCTACAGGAACCTCGTTGGGTTTTTTGTTAGAAGGAGTGATTTTATTTACATAGGCTTTAGTAGCCTCAATAATAAAAGCAAGCTTATTGCCATTGTTTGTTGTGTTATGGGTGAAGCCCCTTTTTTTTTTTTTTTTTTTTCAAACTTACAATCTAACTTAATACTAATATAAAGGTAAAAAATATTTATTAGTTAAAATAGCATTCACCGTATGAAGACCTCCACCTCCCAACTCACAGGCCTGTTTGGGTCCCCAACACAACGGACAACATTTTTGCTCGCTATGTTGGAAACCCCCACAGACCCGCAAGCCAAGACAAAAGTCCTCCCACCGTGGATGCTTCCCAATTTTGTGCTGAATGCTAGCATTTGTTAGCAAAATAAATCTATTAATTCTCTATTCATTAATGATGGGCAATTTCATTTGAAATTTTGCTTGGGTTTGTCCGGCGGTTGGATATTCTCCTTTCCGAAACACCGGCAGAGAACTCATCAACATACAGCAGTCTAGCTGAGTGGTGTAGTTTTCTTGTGCTACACTGGTTAAAGTCAGGAGGACGTGGCCAGCTATTGAAGACGAACCTCAATGGTTTGTTTTGTATTTTTTGCAGGATTGCCTTTTGTTTTTTGTTTGTCAGGTCGTACCAGGACGGAGCAGCGTATGTTACTATAGGACGGATATACATTTAATAGACTAATAGTTTATTTTTTTCGTCTAGTCCGCTATTTTAATTTAGGATGGGGTACATCGTCTTGAATGCATGTGTGGAGAAATCTAGTCCGTTTGTCAGGTGGATCCCTAGATATTTTACGGTGTTAGTGACGTTGATTTTTTGTCGTTTATTATTACTTCTCCTGCAGGTTTCCATTTGTTTTCGTATCCTTTTTTTTTTGGGTAAAAAAGCACCATCATAATACTCAGCAAGAGTGTTCAGGTAGTTCTGAATTCTGTTCGTGCATTGAAAGCCGCTGCGATTTGTGCAGAACACCGTCGTATCATCCGCAAAGATCTGCAGCTTGGTCCCCTCAGAGCTGGGTTTTGGGATGCCAGGGATATAAAATATTTATAACAATGACGGAGCCTTGCGGAACACCTGCGGCCACCCTTCTAGTTGATGATTTGTAATAGTTTTCTAATTCTACGAAGAATCGCCTATTATCTAGGTAAGACTTTACAACTGTTATCAGTGCCGGGGAGACTCGCCCCACAATCAGCTTGTGTACCAGTCCGTCGTACCAGACAGAGTCAAAGGCCTTTTGCATGTCAAGAAATTCGGCTGCAACTGTTTTGTGGAGTCTTTTTGCCGATTTTATTTGGTTATTTAGCCTCATCAGGGCGTCCGTTGTTGACCTATTGTGAACGAAGCCAAACTGTTCCTCCGGTATCAAGTGCTGGATGGCATTTAATAACCTGCGTGCAACAATTCTTTCTGCAATTTTATTGAGTCCACTCAGTAAACTAATTGGCCTTTTGTTTTCAGGGCTTCATGACTTGCCGCTTTTTGGGATTGTAATCACTTTCGCCGTTTTCCAGCTTTCCGAGAAGTATCCAAATTTTAAAATTGCGTTAATGAGTAGCACCACCTGCCTAAATCCTGCTAGAGGCAAGTTTTTTATGGCCCTTTTGGTGACACCGTCGATCCCAGGAGACTTTCTGTTTTGTATTCGCTCGGTCAGATTTCTCGCTTCATCATAGTCGGTGCTTATTTCGGCGACATCGTATGGGAGACTTTGTTGTTTCGAGAAGTCATCCACCGACTCCACGACCGGGTTTTCCCCTTCGCCATTATTTTCGCTGGTGCGTGTAGTGCCTTGAAAAACAGCTTCGTAGTGGTCTGCAATTTTGTTGGATATTACGGCTAGGTCAATTGTCTGTACTCTCTCTTCCTCAGGGTGGAACTAAAAAGTACTGGGATTTTCATGATGTTTGGCGGAAGCTGTCTGGAGTTTGCAGCCGGAATAATGTTGGGCACATATTTGCCTTCAGCCGTCCTGATTAGCTGCGCAAGCATATTGACTCGGGATTCAATCTCATTGGTGGACTCAATTTGTTTGTTGTCGTACATATCCAACTTGTAGTGCATGTAGTGCCTAAATCCTTCCCAGTCTGCTTTACCGTAGGGGACTTTATGGTGGCTGATATTTTGATATACATTATAATTTCCATCTAATTTAATTTTTACTGGCAGGCGGTCCGAACAGAATTCATTTATTGTCCAAATATTTCCGATGCTTAGGTTTTTTGCAACTGCAAGGTCGATGACCGATTTCCCCCGAGTGCCGGAGCTTGGGAAGTAAATCTGTGCTTCGTTTTCGTTAAAAGCTGTTTAGCTGTTTGCCATTTGAGTTTTCTGTTGTGGGGGTCCCAATAGTGGTTTTTTGCGTTGAAGTCATCGCAAATAAGAACTGTATTCTGATGGTTAAGCAGTTTACTCAAGTTCGCTTTGGTTACTTCCCAGGAGTAAATTGCGAAGATTGTGAATGCATCTCTAACTTCTCCGATAATCAGCGATGTGGCTGTGTAGTTTTCGTCCACAAAGGTAATTTTTGTAAAATTTGTGTCTCGTTGAGGCAGGCAATATGTGGCTGGTGTTTGTCGATCAAAACTGTCAGCTCATGGCAGCGGGCCAGACTTACTAGGCTGTTGCAATTTAAGCTAATAAACTTCATTTGAGGTACTGGCACACGAAGTTGAGGTACATACTCTTTTGTGTGTTAATATCGCGCAACTGTTTTAGTCGCCTATTCCAAACAGCTGCTGGGACTTTGAGAAAAACTCTCCCAGAGGGGGAGTGACCTTCTATTGGTCCTGGTACATTTTGACCACCGCGAGTTTTAGATTTTAGTGAGTCGGCAAAAGAAACACCCGGTCTTACAAAATTAGAATCGAAAAAAGAACTCGCGAGCCCCATCGATTTTTTTGAATTTTGGAATTTATTAATTTTATTTTGCTTACCTATGTATCTCAGCCTCTCTGGACATTCTGTAAAGATGGCTACGTGGCTCCCTCCGCAGTTGTGGCATTTAACTGGGATATTTTGATCCGAGTTTCTTGGACATTGCCCTGGTTCATGCGGTTGCTGGCACATTTGACGCAGTTGTACCTCATGTAGCAGCTTGAGGCCGCATGGCCGAACCCTTGGCATCTTCGGAATTGTGTTACTGGATTCTTCCTCTTGGTCCCCCAACTTATTTTGTATCCGCAACATCCATGTATTTGCTTAATATCCATGATTTTGGTATTTGGCTCGAATGTAACCGTGATGCTTGGTAGCTTAACTTGGAAATCTTCGCTCTTTTGATTTTTAACTGTTTTGATCATGGGGTACACCTCTACTGGTTTTGGTCTTTTATTTCCCAGATCCTCCTTGATGTCTTCGGTGGGTGTATCTTGGAAGATTCCTCTCAAGATCATCAGTTTTGGTCGCTTGCTCCTTTGCGCGTACGTAAAGAAAGCGTGTTGCAGTTTTTTCAGTTCTTCTGCTATTTGTTTGTATTGGTTTAGACTTTTTGAATGAATTGTGACACCGTTTGCGGTTATTATACAAACTGATTCAGGATTAGCATTAACTCACTAATTTTGTTTGTTGAGTACTCCTTCAGTACAATAGCTGGTAGTTTTGGTTGGTGGTCCTTTGTTTTGTTGACTGTCTCGGCTGGGGCATCCACTCTTAAAGAGTTGAAGCGGCCCCCAATTGTTTACTCGGACCTCATCTATTTTCCGCCTGGTTGGACGCTGATTCGCTCTCATCGTCATCGTCTTCTTCATATTCATAATTCCCATCAAGCATTTTTCTTTCTCCTCATCTGTATGATTTTTCGATTTTTGGCTGTGAGTGTCCATTTCTGGGACATCTTTATTTTGCCGTTTATTTTTGGCACTGTTTATTTGGCTGTCAGCTGATGATGAGGCTTTCCCTTTTATCAGCTCATTTACTTTGGTGAATATCCCATCGGTATGCTGTTTCAGTAGTTTGTTCACCAAATTTGTGATATGACTTAGGGCCTTGTCGTCCAATAAGGATGTTGATGGTTTCCCAGGCATGGTGCTAGGGATGCGCATGTGCGCTCGAATTTTCAAGTGAACCCTCCCTGAGTTTCTCGGTTCTTTGCTATCCTGTTCTCAAGCGTTTTGTTTTCTTTTCGGTTTTTGTTGTGTTTGTTTTTCTTCGCTGACACATTTTCCACGGTTTTTTGATTTAATTTTATTCTGTTTCTAATGTTTTTGGTTTTTTATTATTATCATGGGAGTTCTTGATCCTTATTGATCGGGTGTAGCTATAGGAGGCAAGAAATTTCGCTGTTCCAGGCTAGCTGGTTCAGCAAAGTTCTGTTTTTATACAAAAAGTTTTATTGAAAATTACATAAAATGAGTCCTCGCCGATCCACATTTGCTAATTTTTGGTGAAGTATAGGCCACGAGAATAGTGGAATAACTGCAAGAAGGACATAATCAACGGCATGTTGCTAATCTGAATCAATGGTGTCCCATGTTTTGCACGTTATCGAGAGAGTGACAACAATCATCGAAGACCAGCATTCGGGCGAAACCCATTAATCGGCCCGATCTGCACTTGCAGAGGTAAGGTCGTAACTCGCTGAAAATGAAGTGAGGTATTTTGTTATTATTGTGTTTTATGGTCACATTAATTGATTGTATTGTTTTCTTGTATCTGGGAAGTACAAAAAAAAAATTATGGCTGCCAACACCATTAAAATGTTTCCTTGGATGAATTTGTTTATTTGTTTTAATTGTTTTTTCATCGAGAAGTATTGGCTCCATCTTCCATCTAACTAAAATAGATTTGTTTTTATTATTTTGTATTATATAGTTATGAGTGAACCGGGAAAAATAAAACTGATATAAGTTGTGGACGCGTCATTTTTAATTCTCGTTTTTGCCTTTCGATTTTGGATGGTAACAGCTGATACATCAGACCACCATAACAACTTATTTTCTACTGAAGCTCATATTTTTTTTTCTTTGGATTGGTCAACGATGCAGCACACAACCATTCGTATTTTGGACAAAATATAGGGTCATAACTCATAATTTCTGAGGAATGGCTTCCCACATCGTTTCTTTTAGCTGATCATTTTTTAAAAATTTCTGCGAAAAGGCATACCCAGTGGTTTTTATTATTATAACAAAGTAGTGCAGTGTGGGGATTATAACCAGTGTCTCGAATATATTTTATATGTACCTGACCCATAAGAAATCGCAGGGCGATGCACATTTA
This sequence comes from Tipula helvola, assembly GCA_963556165.1. Classification (NCBI taxonomy): domain Eukaryota; kingdom Metazoa; phylum Arthropoda; class Insecta; order Diptera; family Tipulidae; genus Tipula; species Tipula helvola. The sequence continues at coordinate 16,963 of CAUVYM010000508.1, forward strand.
TTTTATTTTCTAAAGATTTTAGTACAGCACGTACAATATAAACGCTATTTTTAGCTGCGCTTTAAATTTTTTTTTTGAAGAAAGCTTTTTGTTTTTATATGTACCATATTTATCACTCAACAATGGTGAAATTAATTGTTTGTGTCAAAAAAAAATATATGACGTTTGAAAAACGTTTTTGGGATTTCTAAGACGCCCTTAAATTTTCAAAATAGCGGACCATAATTGATCAACAAGTCTCTGGTTTTTAATAAAATTGTTATTAAAACGTAATTTTAACTTTGGTAATTAACTCAATAGTGGTTTTGTAGTCGTAGATTACAAATATTTTATTAGTTTTTTAAAATGCCAAGATGGCGGATCCAAGATCGCCGCCAAAATTGGTAAATTTTTCGACGTTCATAAAGATCATTAGAAGTATGTTCTAGAAGGTTTTTGGGTCGCTGATCACGAAGTTGAGGTCAGAATTCCGAAATTCAAGATGGCGGATCAAATATGGCCGAAAAACAGATCAATTTTGCGACGTTCATAAAAATCAATAAAAACATGATCTAGGGAGTTTTCAGGGTCGCTAGTCATTAATTTAGGTTCAGAATTTTAAAATTCAAGGCGGCCCAAGATGTCCGCCATAAAGGGTCAATTTTTTGATTTGTATGAAGATTGTTAGAAACATGTTTTAAAAGGTTCGCTTTCGAGGTCGCTGATGTAGAAGTTAAGGTCAGAAATTTAAATTTCAAGATGGCGGATTGAATATGGCCGGAGACAAATCAATCTTTTGACGGTTTTAAAATCAATAAAAATATGATCTAGTGGGTCGATGGCCGTCGTAAACGGTCAATTTTTCGCCGTTCAAAAACATAACTTAGTGTTTTTTCAAAACAATAAAGGTTGAGATTTAGAGCACCAGCGGTTTGGGTACATAATTCATAACACCAAAAATCCATAAAAAGGCATTTTTTGTCGTGAGTTGACTGTCGATCATGGGTCGTGGACTAGAGTGGCTTTCGTGTCCAGAAGAGAGATATTTATATTAAAATTTTCTATTTTGGAAAATAGTTTCCCAGCGGATCTTAAATTTAGTAAAAAAATCGAAAAATATGTTCGAGCTAATTATGGAGTCGCTGATAATGATTCCGTTATCGATTTCTATCCCCTCGTAAATCCATCCCTCGAGTACAAAAATAAAAGTGTTAAGTTATTAAATAATCACAATTCAGGATAGCAAAGGCTAGTTAGTCTGTTCAAGATTGCTAATGACCAAAATAGAAAAAGTACGACATTATTGGTCAATTTTATCATTAATTGAAAGTTGGTTTATTAATGAACATATATTCCTTGCGAAACTTATCTACTTAGATATTAGATTTTAATTAATTATTTTCTTTATCAAAATAAAATTTTACAAATTTAACTTTTATGTGTGCACAAGTGTTAAAAGATTTCAGTATGATCTTTAGTAAATTTTAAGTTAGATTTCAAATCTTCCGGATGACGAATCGTAAGAGGTGTGGTGACATGAATATTTTAAACTTTTAAAATTCCAAAATATTACTGTTGAAGACAGAGCAAAATGTCGGTTTGAATTATACGAATTTGAAAGTCAATCATGAACTTATTTATTTTATTATTCTTCGGCATTTGTATGAACTAATGTTTACCAAGAGGAAGTTTCGCAATCGGATAAGTTGATAATCACCAAAATTTGGGTACCGTTCGAGTAACATACAAATTCGTTGTTTTTTTTTTTTCAAATCGGAGGGAAAGTTGTTAAATATTTACTGCCATCCCTATTTTTTGAGAATCGTGCCGCCCTACTTAGGCCCGGGCATATAAGGCCTCTAGGTCAACCTAGCCCAATCCATATAAATGCATGTGTTAAGTTGTATCGCTTTTCGTCTTGCCTCGGTTTTGCCGCAGCCGTAGGTTTTGGTTTTTTGGTACCTTTTATATTTTTTTTGTATGTTTTATTCTTTAATTTTTAGGAAATAGCTATTTGAAATAATATATTATTAAAATCCTTCATTTACGTAAAGTGCTGTCAAATGATTGTTTTAATTATATTCATTGTAAAATAATTTAGTAGATTTATTTGTAATCATGAATTTATGAATAGGTGTAACAAAAAATATTTGTAACATATACAGTATTGGACAAAACTAAAGCAAGAAGTGGTCCTTCCTCATATACTTCCAATTTTTTTAGTCCTATAATATTTTAAAGCCACCAGTTTAACCCTATTCCTACTGACAAGTGACTTTTAGACACATTTCAAGTTTAAATTGACGATACTCGCAAAATAGTTTATATTATAATCTGAACCTATATTGTATTCCTCAAAAAATGTATTTTGTATTCAAAAATCATTTATTTATTTTTTTCAAAATTTTCCAATTTGAGATATAGCCATTGCAATCAATTTCCAGCATATCCTACTGAAATGTGTCTTTTATACACACCATGTAATTGTACGCGTATTACATAATTTACATGAATTTATAAGTTTGAATGATGGTAATTTATGGAAATACTTTTCGCATTTTCTCCAAACACATGCATTTCCGAACTCATTATTTAGGTATTCAAAATCGTTAATTTTTCTTTTTTTAGAGTATCCATCCTTGAAATATTGCCCTTGAAACTAATTTCCAGCATATTCTACTGAAATGTGTCTTTTATACACACTGTACAATTATACGTGTTTTCTAAAAATTTATATTAATTTGTACATTTGAGTGGGGTGCAATTAATAAAAACACTTTTCTCATTTCCTGCACCATATAAATTCTCGACTTCATTTTTAGTATTCAAAAATTAATTGTTCAGATTTTTTTGCAAAAACGTTATTTGTTAGTATGACACCTTGCAACTGATTGCCGATATGTCCTACTAAAATGTGTCTTTTATACACTGTGGACTTATTTGACACATTTACGTATATTTGCGAAATGATCGTTATTTTGGATTCGTTTTGCAGTTGCGCAGTATAACAACGACGAACAATTTCAGTTGGTTACGAATCACGATTAGAAGAAAATCGTTTTTCTACGCTACTATACGCTCATTTTGCTCATTTAGTCCATTTTGATCGGTCTACTTAGGACAAGAAGGGCCAGAGCGAGGAAAAAATTTGGACCATAAAATTGTCTGTCAATTGTGCCAACCATTTGAGAGATCTAATCGAAATATTACGTTTGATAGCTTCTTTACAACTTATCAACTCACACAAGATTTACTATCGAAGGAACTAAAGTGTGTTGGACCTCTTCGTAAAAATAAAGCGTGCATTCCAAAAGAGTTCTTCCATACAAAGTGAGAGGAGCAGAAACAAGTATGTTCGGGTTTCGTAAAAATAAAACGTTGGTTAGCTATGTCTCGAAGAAAAACCGGGCAGTTTTGTTAATTTCATCTATGCATCACGATGACGAATTAGATGAAAACCACAAAAATAAGCCATCGATTATATGTATTGTATTACAATTGTACGAAGGATGGGGTTGATACTCTGGATCAACTTGCACATTCATTTCCTGTAAAGCGTAAATCGAATAGATGGCCAATGGTGCAATTTTTTAATTTAGTTGATGTTTGCGGAGTAGCAGCCATGGTAATCTGGCTTAACTTATATTCAGTTATATAAGCAGTTGGTTCAGGAATTAGTTATTCCCCAAATGCAACGACGAAGCACAACGAAATTGACAAAGGGTACAGTTCGAGAAGGTTTTAGGCAATACAGAGACTGCAGCGACAATCGAGAAGGTTTTAGGCAATACAGAGACTGCAGTATCAACCGATTCGAGTTCAAAAGCAACCGTTCGTCGTCGATGTTACGAATGTCCTAATAATATAAGTCGCGTGTCAACTCAGATTTGTAGTATGTGCAATCGCAATATTTGCAAAGAACACTCAGAAAAACTTGTAATATGCCTACACTGCCAAAACAAATAATTTTAATAATATATATTAGTGGACTTTGAACTGAATAAATGAATTAATACTCTCAAAATAAAACAAATTGCATTATTTTATTTAAATGTTTACTTGTGTATAAAAGTCACATCTCAGTAGGATGTGTCAGTAAATTCACTCAGTAGAAATAGGGTTAACATAAAAACAAAACATTTGATTAAGCAACCGTTCCGGTTATAAATTTATAACTAAGATCTTTATGGAATTATCGACTCAGGTGAATAAATACATTATAAAATAATTGCTACTTCAAATGCTTCATTTGCAACAATGTCACGTTCACGTGTAACAAATAACACATCCATTATAAGCAGAAATTAATTTGCGATTTTTAACTTTAAATTTCATTGCTAATAATTGTGGAATCAACCATTTCATTATGTTAAGCATAATAAACAGTTATCGTTCTTCATGTCTGAGAAAACTACCCACCGGATATGGCAGAAACCGAACACCTTCGATCGGATTACGGATTCGTTATCAGCGACTTCAAAATTAGCTCGAAATATTTTTCGATATTTATAGTAAAATCCGTAAATAGTAAGTTCCGCTGGGGAGCTATTTTTAAGAATAGAAAATTTTGACATAATTATCACTCTTCTGGATCCGAAAGCCACTCTAGTGGCTCGACCCATGACCGACAGTCAACCCACGACAAAAAATGCCTTTTTTTATGGATTTTTTATTATGATGATGTCAACCTTTATTTTTTGAAAAAACGCTAGGTTATGCTTTTGAACTGCGAAAATTGATCGTTTAAGGCGATCGACTTACTAGATCATATTTTTATTGATTTTTAAAACCGTCAACAAATTGGTCTTTTGCGGCATTATTCAATCGGCCATTTTGAATTTTAAATTTCTGACCTCTAATTCGCGATCAGGGACCTTAAAAACCTTTTAGAACACGTTTCTACCGATCTTGTTGGAAACTTGTTTGTTTGATACCTTCTGGAAACATATATTTTAAGACTTTTTGAAATAAAGCTGATTAAAATATAATATGAAACTAATTAGAAGAGACATATTGTAAGAATTCTGGAGAGTTTATGTGCCATATATGAAAATGACTTTGATGCGATACTAAATTGCGTCAGTGTATTTAGGATTCTCTAACTCTTGGGCAACGGGAGCTTGAACGAGGGGATTGTTTTGCCATTATACTATTACAACATAGTTAATAGCTCCTTTATGACTCTCGATTTTCCCCGGCAACCATTCAAACCTATTATTGTGAAAAATGTGATGATCGTTGAACTGTTTTTTCATTTTTGAGTTACGCATACCGCCTCTTTCTACGGACGGCTTATTCAGATCCAACTTCGACTTCACTTCATTATTATTACTATTACTTGAGGGCCATGTGGGCGTACAAGCCACCTCGCACTGCGACCTAAAAGATCTTTTGTGCATCAAGCCCTACTTAATTATCCGTCCAGCCAATATTCAGGCTCTTAATGAACCTGATAATAATGCCGACCGGTACGTGATACATACTATCTGGGCTCATTGCTGTCCCAACTAGATGTAATAACATTTACTTCTGCTAGAAAGGTGGTAGCATTGGGACTCAAGGACTTCGAGAGGACAGACCTACTCGCATGTATTCCTACCCGTGCCACGTCTACCGTTTTGATTTTACTCTTGCGAGTTGCTGGGAATAAAAAGTCGCCTGTAGGTCATCCATCAGCTTTACTGCAAGAAGGCTAAATAAAACTGGAGGGTGCCTGGTATCCAGAGTCCGCATATATGGACTGATTAACCTATCAGCCATTCATCCTTCAGCATATGCTGTTCCACCTTAGATTAGGGATTTTTTGTCAAGGTTTTCTCCTTTAGCGCCGTATTTTATTTAGCTTGTCACAAAACGCCACAGTCTGCCTAATGGTTACAGTTACCGGTAGTTGCCGCAAGTAGGCAGTACGTATACTTGCGCCTACTGGAAGGTTACGGAGCTGGTAGATAATCTACAAACTTTGACCCCTCCCCTCCAATAGACGCTGAACCACCGACTTCACTTCATATCCTATCCTCAGTTTGTACGGCGACTTCATTCCTAATGCATACATAAGGCGTCTATCCGTAGCACATTAGGAAATTTCGTAAAATACTATCAACGTTATCTTCCCCCGTCTACTTTTTGAGGCCTGTCTTTAACAGGAATAATGATTCGGGATTTTTTCACCGTCACATGAAACTTAACAATATACTTTTAACTAACTTAGTTGAGAAAATGAGATTGGGGGAGATAAGTAATTATTAGTTAATTTTTATTTTATTTTATGTTTATTTTCAGGTGAGTACAAGGAACTGCTTTGATCAAATGTACCCGTTGCGAACGGCGGGTTGGTATGTACATGAATTTTGTTTATCTTCTACGTTTTACAATATAAGAACAATTTAAGTGTAACAATTCAAAATGTGTTTGCTTAAAGCTGATATTATCATATTCTGAATAATGTCAAATTCTGCCTTTAAAAATGTTTATTGAAATTCCACATTGAAGTCGATAAATTTTTTGTTTTCTTGAAATTGTGAACTTTTGTTGACATTTTATATCGAGGGCACAATTACAACAATCGGTTCGTCATTTTAGCTTATTCCATAAAAATCGAGATTTGATATTATTACTTGTCTCTATTGCACATAATACAGTTTTGTTTAATAATTATGGAAGATTAGGTGGGAACGTTATTGATTTAGAAATTCGTCTAGCCACCAAAAACTTTAATCGGCGGGTCTCTTTTATAGATTGTTACTTGGTTTAGGATAAAATCTTTTGGTGTAAATCTAACGGATGCTTTTTGAAATATGTTATAGTTTTGGCATTTACTATGCCAACCTAACTTGCGATATATGTGTCCGTACACTGTCGATTTGAGCACCACGTTGCTCGGGAGTCTTTTATCGGAAGACCCTAGATGATCTAGTCTCTTTTCCAACTTCCGACGTTGTACCGCATCGTTTTCAGCAACAGTTTTATTTGTGGGTGTAACAGTTTATATTATTAGACACCAGGGGCAATATATTATTAGACACCCTAATGCCACAATGTGGCACGGCATCACCTTTGCCTATCAGGAAGAGATCCAACAAACTGCAAACATCGTAGTGAGACATACGAGTTATGTCAATTGATTAAGAACTGCAAACATTTCAGCTGCTTCACAAGCCGTTCCGGGAAGAAGAATGTGTAAGATAAGTAACATGTTAGACACTAAAATCGATCGTCGCAATGGTTGCCTCGTTTAGTGATTTCAGAAGAATAAGCTCAACAGGTAAAATATCGAACCCGATAATGACCGGTTATCGCCAATACCTGCGCAGAAGATAACCTAAATCCATTTTGTTAACAATTTTAATTGATATCAAAATAGACGCTCACCCACCAGATCTATAAGTCTCGTTTCAAGCACCAAGCAACGTGTAACCGTCAAGATTATAAGAAGATAATTCGCAATTATTTACCCAGATCTCACTCAAAAATATAAATGCTGGTTTATTCTTACGCATGCATATTAATATTGGCTATTTTTCGAAAACTTTGAATATTCTGATGATTCAAAAATTTAGAATTATCACCGTCCTCAGAATCAATGAATCTACCATTCAAATTATTAAAAGATAACTGATCAACATTGAATTTGCGCTAGGAACTATTAAGAGCAAGAATGTGTGAGTGTAATATAAAAATTATGTTGGTATTGTTGATGTTGCTGATAAAGTTGTCGTGGCACGAACTGTTTTTGAGAGCCGGAAAATTCAAATGCTACCATCATATGCTTTATCGAAATGCAGCTTTTATCAGCCTTCTTTGAAACGAGTTGCTGCGAGAATACTGCTCAATTTCCTCAACTGAGAACATTCTAGGCAACTTTTGGGTATCACAATCTCTGATTCAAAGCTTTCAGTTGGCGTTATTAGCCAAACATATCAAGCAATAGCATCAAATGTCGTACGAAGCTTCGTCGAAAAAAAAAAATTGCAATAAAAATCATTAGTTCCAAAGTCTGAGACATGATTTTTGTTAAATGTCTGTCGTATCTAGTTAATGTATAGAAATTATCAAATAGCCGGCTCTTGAGTCAGCCTTTAAATAACAAGCAATTTTGTCATCTACCGCGTTGTATGAAACACAAAATTTCTCGTTCAAAAGTCACAATGTCAAATGTAGTATATGTCGGTTCTTGGGTCAGAAATACAAACAATAATTTGAATCAAATGTTGAACGAAGTTCCGCCGACGACATTTTTCAACAATAAAAAGTCTCATAGTTAAATGATTTTGATGAGGAAATTTTGTTGGATGAACTTCATACAACATTTATTGCAATTGCTTGTAAATATAATATATAGCCGACTCCAGCGACCGACTATTTGATAACTTCTACATAAAACACCTGTTACGGATATTGAAGAAAAATCTTTCGACTTTCAGACTTTTTATTTTTGTTGAAAAAATTTCGTCAGCGAGCTTCGAACAGTATTTGATTCAACAAAAAGCTAGTTAGTTATGGGGCTGTTGCATATTTCGGATATTTGATACATTTTATTTGGGTATGGACATTTTGGTTGAAAAATTGATCTTTAACAAGCGTCTAATTTGTATTTTTTTTTTTTTTTTTCAATTTATTTTATTACGACTGAGACTGCGCGCATCTAGCAATTTTTTTTTCAAACACAAATTTTTATATATCTAGTAAAATTCACGTTTGTTGGGGTGTAACCCACTGGTTAGCCCCATAATCAATTAAACCTATTTACTAATTTTAGTTTGGTAAGTTCACTATGTCAAGTGGCCTCGTTCTTTGGAGTCTTCTTTCAACGACAGGGTTATCTATTATATGGCGAATATAGGGGTTTCCATGTTCCTCGAGCCGTATTTCGTGGTTTGCGGCATGCATTTTTATTTCCTCTTTGATGTATTCCATCCGTAGGTCCCTGTGAAGGTCTTCATTTCTTGCGTACCACGGAGCATTGACGATGCTACGAAGAACCTTGTTAACATGCTCTCTCCACTTGTGCTTGGCATCAAGGGTCATGCCAAGGTATTTAGCTAAATTTGCATATGGCACGAGTCGCAAGTTAATTTCTATAGGTAGGTGGTAAGCCGTGGTAATTTGATTCGCCAACGCTTTGTCCAGTTACAAACCGCATTGGTCATCCTCTGGAATTTGCTCGTTGCATCAGCTACATTATTTCCAACTGCCAAAATTGCTGTGTCATCTGCAAAGGTGGCTATGGTTCCTTCATTTGTGGTTGGTATGTCCCTTGTCCCTTGTATATAGTAAATACAGGATTGGTCCTAAGTAGGCTTTCCAAATACTCGAAGATTTTCAATACTCGATTATCAAGTACTTTAAAATGAGATACTCGATAATAATCGAGTTACCGATTATTTGAAAAAATGAAAAAAATAAAATAATTTTTGTTTTTTAAGCTTTAATTATGTAACGAAAATTCAGGTAAATAAACAACAAAAATATACTAATAAGTAATAACAGTATAATATTCAAAATCATTTTAATTTATTATTATTAAACATAAATTATTAAGAATAAAAGTGAATTGAAGATTTCAAAATTCAATCTGGTTCGCAATTTTGTTTTAATCATTCCAGCAGTTGAAAACACACGTTCAGTTGCAGTTGACGTCGGTCTAATAGCTAAAAGAGCATGATACAATATATCCAATAACGGTGATCTTTGTTTATATAAATCAAATTTGCCAAAATCGTTTTTTAATTGATTTTGTATATTATTTTCAGCAACACTTTCTTATGCTGATGCTGCATTAGTTATTGAATTTATAGTTATTTTAAGCTCTTCGTGAATATTTTGATCACCAGCTGCAGTTTGTTCTTGTACAGAAGTGTTGGGTTCTACAGAAATTTCGTAGTCGTCTAGGCCTAATAAATCTTGAGAAACAAATTTTTCCATAATCCATCAAATTTTTCCATGATCGGCCCTCCATCTATTTTTGAGTTTTGTAATGTTAATGATTAACAGCTGTAGTGCTTTGGTAAAATTGCTTTTAAGGAATTTAGTGGACGTTTTTGGATTTATATAATGCAAGTTTTATAGATTTAAGATTACGAGTAATAATCGATTATTTAAAAATAATAATCGATAATCGAAAGAGGTAAAATGAAGCGAGTAAAATCGAGTAATCGATAATCGATTACTCGATTTGGAAAGCCTAGTCCTAAGACACTCCCCTGCGGGACACCGGCAGAGATTTTCTTTAGCTCAGAGTATTCATCCTCATATTTCACTCGAAAGTGTCTATTAGATAAATAAGATCTTAGTATGGCATAGAATTGTTTCGGTAAATCTCTATGCAGCTTGTGTTCCCTACAGGAATATGCTTGAGCATACTTTTTTACGTTCTAACGTTCTTTCAATTATGTTGGTGATTCTATGGACTTGTTCAATTGTAGAATGCTTTTCTCTGAATCCAAATTGATGTGGAGGAATTAGTTGTCGGTCCTCAATTATTGGTTTAAGTCTCTTTAGTAATAATTTTTCAAATAGTTTTGACATAATTGGCAGCAGAGAAATTGGCCTGTATGATTTTTTATCGTTAGGTGGTTTATCAGGTTTTGGTATCATGATTACTTCTGTTACTTTCCATTGATGCGGAACATATTTTAACCGAAAGGTCGCATTGATTATGTGTAGTAGCTTACGAAATCCTTTGTCTTGTACAGCTTTGATAATTTACACCGCTCTGTGCGTCTATTTACGAATAACGCATTGTGGAACTTATTCGCAGTTCGCAGTTCGCATTCGATGTGTGTACGCCTTATGTTTGAAATTGAAACGGTTTAATTTTTCGAATAATTGTAGTCAGGAACGAGTGAATGAGTGAATCGTTATAACATATTTCGTTGATTGTCGATTTTAATGAAATTTGGATAATATCGCCTGAGTAAATGTGTAAACGCCGAAATTTGAAGTTTATTTAATTGGCGCCGCACTCTATGTGCGTCTATTTGCTATTCGCACTCAATGTGGTGTCTTAAAATTGATTTTTTTTTTCTTAAAAATTAAAGTAGGCGAGAAACTGTGTATCCAAAATGGACCCATCACCCATAACGTTGACTTTTACTTTCTTTTACGTTAGTGAAATAAAGGGAGCGTATCGAAATCTTAATTCTTAAAAATTTTCGTCATTCCTATATTTAGTAACAAAACTTTGCGCCTAAACCTTTCGCCAAATTATCTGTCCAAAATGGAACAAACATCCTTCAAATTCAGTCTCTGGTAAGAACATTTTTAAAGCCGGTACGTTTGCCTTTACGAAGTCCGATATTATAACTTTCGGCTTCTAACGTACATTCCATTTGCTTGCTAATTTATAAATTCCATTAAAATTTTCGAAATATTTGGCTTCAGTTTTCGAACTCATCACACAGAACAATAATGGCTCAATTCCATGTTGAATTTTGCCATGAATGGTAAATAGTTAGCGCATAAATACTGGAACCACCTCGAACATCCCATTCATAAGTCAACATTCTGCTTCTCCCAGTAGTTTAAGCGTTGATTGCGTTCCTAAAAAAATATTTTTTTGATTATCGAACTTCTTTCCGAAAGTACAAATAGTTCTCCTTCTAAATATTTTAAGAATCAGATTGTCTTATTGCAGTATACCTCACTCTACTAATTTTTTGCTTTTGAGCCTGTCTGCTCGGAAAGTAAACGCGAACTTTTAGTAAACATTTAATGACGTTATCTCGAATAATTTGAGAAGGCAAATTAGTTGAGTATATTGCATCATTCTTCAATTTTATAAAGGATGGCGTAGCGCAATGTTTCACTTAGGAAACATCTAAAAAATAACATCCATATAGAGAAAAAGTTCTGCTTGACAACGAGATATTAACAACGGAAGTTTATGTCGACCTCAAGGTTAGAGTATTATTAAGTGATGGACGGCAAAATAGAGGCAAACCGGCACTATCTAATTTGGCAATCGTTTAAAATAATTTTTTAATATTACCAAAAATCTCACAGGCATGGTGACTAGCCGTAATCTTCGTCTATTAACCACCAAGAAAATCCTTTTGAAGAAATAAAAGAAAAATATGAATTCTAAAAATTTCTAGATGACCATGAGAATTCGAAACGACTTCGGATTACAAAAAATCAGGATTTATTTTTTTGATGGCTTCGGGAAAGTGGAAAAAAATCCACAGAAGTACGAGTCTTAATATTCTTAAGGCCATACTAATTTTAAGAACCAATTTGTAATTACCTAATTTAAATTGCAGACATTTTTTTTCTTTTATTTATCATAATCTGGGTGGGTTTAAAATACGAATCTTCAGTTTAAGATTGTGTGGTGACATTCCTGGCATATCTAGTGAATTTAAAAATTCAGTTGTCAAATTCAAAATTGTTATACTGTTCTGCTCGCTGCACGTCACTATTAACTAAATCGGCCGCTGGGCGATCAGGCGATGGCCTCGATCAATCCTAAAGCTTCATTGTACATTTCTGGCGTGTAATCAATGTTTGGATCTTGGTTTGTGTATCTAATTCGGTGCAGTATATCTTCAGTCATGTATAGTTCTTCAGACATGTCGTCAATAAAATTGCAAACAGTTGACGAATGTTATTCGGCGTGGATGTAAATGCTGCATCAGCAAATGTCAGATCCCAATGATTGTCGTCTTCCAGTAATTGCAACTTGCGACATGCATCTTGATATGTATTGACAAAATATTCACCAACAACAAACGCAAAAAGAAACATTCACGTTGTTTTGGATATTCTGTGTAAAGTCTTCCCAATGTCTTGGCTTTGAATACGCCTGCGATTGTAGGATGTGGTTCGCCTTGTCTACGTGGGTCCCATTTTTTGCCTGACTTGTTCCATGTAAAATAGCGTCGAACATCGGTATAAAATAATGTTTTTGCAAATTGTCCGAAAACATCAGGTTTTTGGCACAGTGTGGAAAATTCGCTAAGTGTCGTTTTTGGTGGCTCGAATGCTCGTTGGAGTACAGTTTCTTCAGTGAAATATACATGTTGACCGTTTTCAAGATGTATCGCAAGGTGCTCGACACTTGGGTTTCGTTCGGGTATTGGAAAACTAAGAATACGCCAGACAACATATTTGCAATTGTACTTAATGGACCGTACAGAACTGCAAAACTCGACATTAATATGAGCCTTGTACGTTTTTGAAAGCAGTGGTGAGTATGGCACCAATGCATTGCTTTGGGAAACGCTTTGTACATTTTCCATTATCCATGCATGGCGATGTCATGTTAAAAGCACTGCACGGACCATGGATCATGTTTGTGGTAACAATATCGAACAATTCTTGGTCAATTGATCGATCTGGAATTTCTGCCGAAATTATTTGATCAACATCTTCTGGGCGGATTTTAACATCAAGCCAAATCAAAATATGAGCATGAGGCAAACCTCGCTTTTGCCACTCAACCGAATATATCCAGCAACGTGTGTTACCGAAAATCGAATATTTTACGATCAAATCCATCAATAATTTTAATTTTTGCTTGAACACACGTGCAGTGATATCATGACGATGCATTGGTTGTTGCCCTGGACGACCGTAATGGCGTATATAAGTCATCGCATCTTGTATGTATTCCTGCATGTGACGTGAACTGCCTAAGTAGCTTGAAGGTAGAATAAATGCATTACCGATGTTGTTGATATCTAAATTTCAATCGACGTTTCCGATAATAGCATCTCGTAGGTGGATGTATTCCTCCGATTGCAATTTAGCCTGGTTGAATCGAATATATTGCAAACGTTCGCTTTCAACCTTAGCGTACATGTCCACAACATATTGATGGTACAGCTGGCGATATCGATATGGTTGTACTGATTATATTGTCTAATCATCAATCGGTATGCGTAGTAGTTCATCGAGCTGACTTTTTTGTATGTTTCATCACCTGAAAAAAAATAAAATATTAAATTTAAGATTGTACCTGTAACTGCTGTTTGATATAGATGTGATATCCATCCTGTCCCTCCCAAAATATTAGCGGATATTGGAGTGCGTCGTACGAACGGTGTATTGCTGCAATCGTACTCACAGTGCTGTCTCGAAGTGTGATTTTAATGGCTCGGCTCTCAACTGGATCACCTACAATAATAACAGCAACTTCGTCTACTGTTGGTGTGTTGAACCTGCCAGCATGTTCTCCTAATGGTAATTTGTCGGCCTTGATAACGATTTGATAGTTGTTATTTCTCAATTGTGGTGACACTCTTTTAAACAATTGGATAAGTTGATTTTGATGCTCCATAAAATTTTTCAACAATTTCATAATTGCGCGCTCTTCTGACCGTTCGATGAAATTGTACTGGCATCTGGTTATCACGCGTTCTTCATCAATGCTCATAAAATATATTTGGAGAAACTTCGGGTCCTCATTAGGCTTCTGCATCAATGAACCAATTTTATGGTACACCTGGCCTTGTATTTTGAATGTATGCTCAAAGTTGCGTCCGTCAGATCTGTGATCGTGAATTTTTCTTGCTTCAAACGACGTCATTTGGAAGCAAGAATTGAAGATTTGAATATTATTGGATTTTTTTAATTTGTAAAAAAAAATTCAGCAATTTCAGTGGAATCTTTCAAGATATCTGATACAACGTTATATATGTCAACAAAAGAACATATAAAGTTCTTTTTTTTTTGCTCTACGTTGCAAACCGAAAAAACAAGTTTTGATGTTTATTCATGTTTATGCACTCAAAAATTCAACAAGCAAACAATAAACTATGCTATAATTCATCTTAAGTCCAACCATTTTACCCATCAAAATGTATTAACATTTATTTTACGTTTCTATGATCCAGAAGAGTATTGTGTTGGAAATTATTTTGTTTATTCCACAAGATTTTTATTATTATTAAAAAAAAATAATCTTAATATTTAATTTATCGTAATAATAGTAAACGATATAATAAATGTTAACATAATGGATCCCAATGTGACACTCAAGAATACGATAAATTTAAATAAAAACCGTACAAGAACGCGGGTTGTTATTAACACACAGTACATCACAAAAGGAAGGAAATAAGATGAAAACTATAGGAAAAGTTTATTTGGTTGTTATAATTGAATTGGCATGAGCACAAGAATGAATGCTATAACAATAAGAAATTTTTATATAAAAAGAAAATTGTTTTTACCATCGTTTTGGCGTTAAGGAAATCAGAAATACCAATAAAAATTCATTCTCCTTGCGCGCCTTTGAATATATAGCTATAGCTATATATACAGGACTTCATAAGATTTATGGGATTCTGTATTTAATATACGGATTTGAATAGAAAAGAAAATTTTCTTTATGATTAATTTTTATGAAGCAAAATAAGTCACGATCATGATTAATATTGTTACCTATATGAATATATAAAAATACATTAACCGCACACCAAAAATTTGAATCTCGCGCGCCCTTCCCTCCTTCATCATCCGAACTAAATTTTATGAGAAAATTTATGCTGTTTTTATTAAGCTTATTAATTAAACATTTCATTTTATGTGTCTTTGCGGTTTTCATGTACTATACAATGTTAGATAGGATATACCAGGGAGAACATGTTGCTGCGTATTACATTATTGGGTTTTATATATTTATATAGAGTTTATTAGGACCAATTTATTTTAATTATGTGCGATGGGACGTCAATAAGGAAACGGAAATTTTTAATGTCACATAGCTACAAATAAAATTTATGATCTAAAACTCCATGAAGATTTATTGAATACATATTTGAAATGTTAAATAATGTTTATTTATATAAATAAACTTGTTTCGGTGACATTTTGACGTAGATTCAAGTTCACATGAGCGTCCAGTTATTTTATTCATTCATTTCACTCATTAATTCTGCCAGTACAAACTAGCAAAGGAACCCGGTATTTTCTGGGAAAATATTAGTATTCGTAAAATCACTGACTTCAGGGAATGCAACATAAAAAAAGTTCCTGTAATTATTCAAAAAATTTACTTTAATTCAATTAAAAAAGAAATCGAATTATCCAATTATCAACAGAATTGGCCGTACTCCACAACTGCATATAAAAATCACATTTTTATAGCATATGTCGAATTTCACTAAAATCAGTTAAGAAATAACCCGGTTCTATAATAATTGACCTCACTCTAGAGATATATTGCAGACATTCGAGAAAAACCTTTTTACTTTAGGGCGGCGCAGCTTCTTACAAGATTAGAAGCCAAAATTGCTTGTTATCTAAAGGCCGACATTTGCAAGATTTGATTCAAAAGTGGCTTGTTATTTATACGGCCCACCGTAGGGGATGACCATTTAATAATTTCTATGGCTATTAGGGACTAAGGACAACCGAAGAAAACCATTTGACTTTGGAGCTTTTGATCTTTGTTGAAACAATTTATTTAATTTCACCGCTAGCTCATTAATCGCCTAAATGTATGCTATTCCCGTTTACTCAAACAGCTACATTTTTTGCTATTTGCCAAAAATTTCACTTAGCTCGAATTCACTATAAAATTAAGCTATAAAGTCCATATAAATTCTTAATTGGAAACAGAAAGCCTCAGAATGGTGATGGATTACAACAGAAAGCGTACATATAGATTTAGCCAACGTTTGAGATTACATTTTTATGACGATCATTACTTCGGTATCGTGGGTCGCACCGAAATTATAACCTGAGCCGACGACAAGGAATGTGAACCCACTGCAAACATATAGAATCCAACGAGAAGCAAACGAGTTTAAACGTATTCAACACAGCTTCTGAAAACGCAGTGTTTCCAAATTCATGGATAATTGCATTTTCAGTAAAATTTGGATTGGGTTAAAATTAGATTTTGGCCCATTTGACTATGCCTATTCCCCTATGGGGTTACCGAGATCCCATCCTTCTTCGTAAATACTTCGGGCTTTTGAGGGGAAAATTATTCCAAATAATTTTTAAGCAGCATCACTAAATCTGCTGAGAGGGAAGAACTTTAAATTTCAATGTGGGAAGTCACACTGCCACAGGTGGAATCATTTTTTGTTTTGTTGTTGTTAGTAGTTTTTGTTTGTTTAGAGTCTTTCTTCATTTCTCCGCGCGTTTTTCTTGTACTCAATGGAAGCGATGCCCCTTTAAGGTCCTTATACCTAAGGAGGCAATTATTCCTTAATACCTTAATGTGTCCAGATTTATAAAAACCCTGTAATGAAATTTTTTGGAAATATCTTGGATTAGACTGTTCCATTCACGTGTCAAATCTTTTTTTAAAACGGCCAAAGTTGTGTGTTTTTTTGGCAAATGTTTGCTTGCAAAATTCGCTAAATCAAATAATTTAAAGAATTCAGATCTGGTGCAAATGGTAGCCGTTGATGTGTCGAAATGTAAACCGATAATTTTGGAAATGTTTTCTGGTATTAAAGTGTTGTGGTGGTCCTGTTTTTAAAGTTCATCTGAACTGATTTAGTTTTATTCGCTATCTTCTTGCTCATGGTTGATGATTTGGAATCAAGTTGTACCTCTAAATTATTGCCTTTAACATATTCACAAATAGTTTCTCAACGAGTTTAAATATAACTGGCATAATAGTGAAATTAGCCTAAAAGACGAAATTTCGGATGGTGGCTCCCATGGTTTTAGGATCATTATTACTTCGGCAATATTTGACCAGCTATAAGATTGGTGAGCTTTACTAGAACTTTCCTTGACAGTATCATTTTGATCTTCTGCAGTAAAGCGATCGTAATCGTAGCATTTTTTGGATTAGTTTCTCCATTATTTCAGGCTTATTTCTCAATTGCTATTAGGCTTGATGTAATTTGCATTATTGACCTTTAAATGTTTGCTTGTTAAAGTGAATAACCATTACTGCTGTACTGTCATAAGTTAATTTATTTGCTAACATTGCTACTTTTCTCTGCCAGTTGAGAACTATAATTTCCATATTTGGTAGTTGCTTCCCTTGAGTTTCTTTTTATTTCCAGTTCCCCAATTTGACCGCTATAAATAATTTACAAATTTTTCAACATCTTTTCCCAAATGTCTAAATTATTTTTTCATCTAAGGATGGCCTTAAACATTTAGTGTTGGATTTACCAGAAAAGGAGTTAGTTCTTACTGAGTCATTATCCCCCTTATCTCACCATTATCGGATTCCTGGCTTTCGTCTACTTGCACGTAATTTACGAGTATGTTCCTCAATTTGTTTGAATCAGTTTGGCATTATCAGCAGTGCCATTAATACTTCTAGTTATATCAGTTTTTATGGTGAATGGTTTTATATGTTTTATAATTTCTAATTTACTAATTGATTTTCTAATCAGAAATTCAAAAGTGTTTGAAGTTATTCCAGCATTCCACCCCACGAAAAATAATAATGTACATCATGCGATACTATTTGCATCCAATCCAATTTTTTTTTTTTAATTATAGCAATAACCGATTTGATAAAAAAAAAAATTTGCTAAATAAGGGTTTCGATTTGCGACCTTTGCGCTTTAGTCTCATATGTGTGTAGCCGAAAATAATATTTGTGAATTTGATATTTTAATTAGTGGCACTTATGAACGTTGAATGCTGTAAATGTGTCTTATAATTTTAACTCGACATGATGACTGAATAATTATTTGTGGAACTTAACTTTTGTAAATAGGTATCCTGGAGAGGTTAGTTATTTTCCATAGCTTTCTTGTGTGTTAATTGTGGAGGGGAAACTGTGTTTGAAAAATAACTGTGGTACCTATAACCATTTATTTTCTGAAATTAAGATGAGGATTCCTTTCTTATCTTAATTTCAGGATGTACAAAGTTCATTATCAAATGAGTATCTATATTACAGAAATCAAATTTTTGAAATACTCGTAGCTTAAGAAATTCAATTTTAAGTTCCATAAAAAAATTTTCTGGAGTTTTCATAATACCTGATTGTATATTAGTCGTAGTTTCGCTTGCCGAGACTTTAGAATTAAGGCAGCCAAATTAAATACAATAATACTTTCAGACCTGTATAAATTATTAAAAAATTGTATATAGGTGAAGGGTTGCCAGTTTTATAAACTAACCCAAATTAAAATTGAATTAAATGATTAAAAGTTTAATATGGACTGCCTCAGTCATGGAAAGTTTGTTCATCGAACCTAATGTAATAATGGATTTGATTCAGCCGGGTTAATCTCAGACCAGATTAAAATTATCAGTCGCGTAATAGTTCAGTTTGCAATATTTTTTTAATCAGCTCCGTTTCAGTGATTAGATAAGCATCTGAAATCTATAGAAATACCCATCCTCCACACTGCTTATGTTTAGAGTTTCATCTTAATTTCACCTTCGAATAATCATCAATTCAGCCTCTTAAAGAAGTTGGTTAATTTCATCATAAAGTAGGTAATAAATCGTCGAATATTAAAAGGAAAATGAAAAACATAAAAATTAGGGCAGACCACCAAGCAAAATCGAAAATTAAACGTGGGACAAATTCAAAATTGTACAACTAGTTAAAATGTGTTCCTAATATTTGATTTGTAGCCGTTGGCCAAAATTGACGAATTACAATGAATGGTTAAGAAAGACAGCCAAATAGCTCACAATATGTAGAAATAAGTAACTTGGCGGGATGACTAATTTCCTGTCTCTTCCTTCAGAACTTTAATATTTTAATAAATATTTAGGTCACTAAAATTCCTAAGTCCCATTATTATATCAAGTCTATGAGTAATAATCCGAAAATTTAAACAACAATAATTATTTCATGATGATGCCAAAATAAATAAGTGAAACCAATTCGAACGATTTTACTTCCTAATTTAGGATGGTGTAAGTCAATAAGTATGGAACAAGCATCAAATAACTTAAGTTCCACAAGAAATATTATTAGAAAAGGATCCAAAATCTAAAGTAAAACTTTCAAAAATATTTAAAATTGGTATGTGGAATTTCGGCGCTATCAAACAGATTCTACAGATGACGGTAAAAAACCTGTTTTAGGCTCCACTTTAAACAATTAAAAATTGAAAACCTAATGCAATTTAAACCAAAAAAGGCTGTCTTTTCAATCAAATTCTAAAACAAAAATATTAAGTTCCACAAACAATTTTGGCAGTACATTAAATTTTGGATAAGTTCCAGATTTGACATTTTGTACCGCTAGACGAAAAAATAAACAAAGTTAACGTTATCTTATATCTCTTCATGCCGAGTCGAAATCATAAGAGACATTTATAGGCACTCAATGTTCCTAAGTGCCATAAATTAAAATATAAAATTCACTAATATGTATTAATATTCGGCAATACACATATGGGCCTATATTTTATGCTACCTATACTGAGTTTATGGCAAATTTGCAAAACATAGCTATAAAAACTCCAAAATTTCGTGTTTCAATTTTTTTCTATTGAAAACCAAAATGTATCTGTTAATTGAAACTGTTTATGCAAAATGACGAATGAAAACAATTTAAACGGAAATATTGCGGAATTCTTACTATCCAGTCACCTATAAACGTACAACATTTCCGGTTAAGAAAATATCATGTTTTTGTATATCATGCAATTGTGCCGTTGAACCTTTGATTGATTCACAAAATTAGATTGATTGACCATAACAAATTATTCGTCGTAATAAATAACTGTTTAACTATTGTTTCGTGCATGAATGGTTGAGAATGATGCGCGTCACAATTTTTATTCGACCCATAAAATTTTCCTTTTAAACAAATAATAAATTTGATTAGTAAACCAATGTGAGATACGCTACGAGGGTGTTAAATTCAAATTAATAAACAAACAAAATGTTAACGGTGAATTGTTGTGGTAATCACCTGACATGAGAGCCTATATAAAATTGTAAGACGATTTTGCATTATCATTAAAATAATAACAAAACAAAAAAAAAAAAATTGTTTTATAATTATGATTTCGATGAATTACAAGAAATATATGTAAGAAGGTATAAATATGAGTACATAAAGAAACAACGTAAACCGTCCATGAACCTCAAATAACTGTTAATCATATTTCCTATTATTCTTCATATATTTATATGTACATTAAACTTGAAGTCGAATTATGATGCGTACAAACTTTAAGATAATTTTTCATTTATATATTTGAAGATAGAACATTAAATGCTCTATCTTCAAATATTAATTATCCATTAATATTTTATATGTTGTAACGGTGAGACAGTATACAACTTAATATGTATGTTTATAGGAGTTTTCGATCATCAACATTTTCAAAAAAAAAAAATGCTTTCACTAAATTATAATTAGTGCCAAGTGAATCGCAATTTCTCTGTTTATTAGGTAAAGTTCATGCCGCAAGCTCGTAAATTAAATAAAACCAACAAAAAAAATCTCATGGTATACGACTAAAATAATTTAATATCAGATGAACTTAATTACATTGTAAATCATGTGCTCATCCAAAAAAAAACAAAATTAATTTACATAATTTCTTCTCAAACTTGTCACCTTTAACTAAAAGACAATAGAGTTGTTAATCAAAATTTTCCGTTACCGCCAAAATTATTAAATAATAATATGTCCGTAGGTGTTTCAAAATACAGTGATTGTCGTAAAAAAAAAATTTAATGATTACGTTCTAGAAACCAAATTTTAATTTAATAGATTTTATTGTTAGTTTTTGAATTAATAAGTTAAGAACTTTAACATTTTAATGTTTACTTAATGTGATGCGTGTAATAATCCGTTACGATGTGTTCCCATTGCAACAAAAAACATTTAATTGTTGTTGATTAAAAAATTTGGTTATTCTCTTCAACCTTTTACATACTTATGTACTATGTGTTGTCTAAAATCTTTTCAAATTGTTCTTAAGAATTTTTTTTTTATTAATTTTTGAAATTAAATTAAATATAATTGACGTCTATATTAGCTACAAGAGGTTTTATCTCGCATGGATTACAAACAAAGGAAATGCCTTAAAAAAGATAAATTTTATATTGTTTGTTGTCAAGATAAAAATATTTTAGTCTGTCGTCTGTTGAATATATTGCATTTACTACAAGTTCTGTGTTAACTCACCCCAAACCAAAAAATAAAAATATCCAGATATACACTGAACTGTGTAATAGTTGCGAAAGAGATAAGAGAATGAGAAGAGTTGTTAAAGAAAAATAAAAGTGACAATAGTCACCATAAGTGTTATATGTAGAAGCTCTATAAATTCTATGAATAAAGTTTAAATCTTCAGTAAGTGGTTTAAATTCTACAAATCTCATAAATACTTTAATTCTGAAAAATTCCGTAAATTTGATAAATTCTATAAATCTTAAAAATCCAATAAATTCTCTAAATTTTATAAATTCTCTAAATTTGACAATTCAGTAATTAATTTCTATAAATTTTATAAATTTAATAAATTCTACGAATAATTCTATCAATTCTATGAATAAAGTTTCAAAATTCAGTAAGTTCTTTCAATTTTGTGAATCTCATAAGTTGTTAGTCCTTTGTAAATGCGATAAATTCTATAAAATTTATAAACAATAAATATTTTATAAATTCCATCAATTCTATAAATTACAAAATCTCGACCAACTCTATAAATTTTAAATATTCTTTATATTTTACAGATTCAATGTGTTCTATAAATTCTACAAATTCAAATTTGACTTATTTTAAAAATTCCATAATTTCTATAAATTCAATAAATTTTTATATGTCTAAAAATTCTCTAATTTTTATAAATTTCACAAATTCAATAAATTCTTTGAATTCTATAAATCGAATAAATTCTGTAAATCCTCTAAATTTATCTATGAACTCTATAAAGATAAAAATTTAGTAGGTTAGGTTAGGTTAGTTATAATAGCACATGTAATGTATCTCCTTTACCCTTAGTGGAATAATTTAGAGCTATTTCGGTAGCGTAGAATATCGCGCAATTTACCTAAGTATTTATGCAGCTAGTTAGTACTTCTGCGTGCTATAATGCCGGACATGAGCAGATCCAAGTGAACTTGCTTCCTCCTCCTCGTCCAAACAGCTTCTACAGAAGTCAATTGACAACCGTTCTTAATTCACGAGAGCTTAATGTACTGGTGTGCCCCAAGTCTATTTTTGGCCAGACTTGCTTTGCATCATTACAAGTGAGGCTGTTAGTAAAACCTTTCCAGATTATGCGCTGTTAATGACTCCCCGAAAAAGTTTTTTCCGGTTGCAGCAGGTGGAAAATTCAGCATGTTTAGTAAGGTACAACTCACTTAAACCAAAACAATTTAAGCGAGGACCAGTTAATGTATTACGATCACTAATAAAATTTACTTTACTTTAATCTCGACAATCAGGACCGTATAGATATTTAGAATGCCATTTATCCCGTTTCGCTCAACCAAGAATCCTTGAAGCGACAAATAAACACACAAATTCACATAAATAGACAAGAATGATTCAAAGAACCAAACAAATCAACAGCATCGAAATTATGAGCGTAAAGCCCATGATACTATTGGAAACCTTGCAAACCGTCATGAGCTGCATTTCTTGACGTATAGCCATCCTGATCAGATCAAATTTTATATGTATAGCAATAAGAATATTTGATCCAACATTAATTTTATAACAAATGGTGATCTACAAATTAGTTCAGCTATTAAAATGTAGATTTTTTTTATGTAATTGACGAATGGAACGGTGTGCTCCAGCGGACAATAGTCAAATAAGTGATAGATTGTTACAAAAATTTGCTATATGAAGTTATATGGAAATATTGTCTATTTAAATTACATTTTTATTTATGACGAAGAAACATTTCTTTCATTTTGAGTTTTCGTTTGGTTTGTGGGAGTAAAAAGAGCATTTTTATTGTATTGATGTCTTGAAAAATTCACATTAAATATCTTGGAATCCCCAAAAGTTACAAAATTACGATTCTTTACTGTTTAGTAGTCAAAATTATATCTATACTATTTGGATCGGTCACAAGGGGGTGAAGGGGGTGTCAAATAATTTGGCAAGCAAAGAAAAATCGTGGCAACATTTTTATCTATGCAAGTCTGAAAAATTGTACAAAGAAACTAGACATCCGCAGGTATTTAGCAATATAGCATCGCCAATAATAAAAACCAACGAAGAGATTTTTACTGAGTAGTAATTCAATATTCTAGTTTTTGATACGCGTTTGAAATTGGAAAAACTGCAATTAACAACACAGGAATCAGTTTTATGAAATGACTGTAATATCTTTTCAGTTGGTAACAAAATGAATGATTTCATTTGTTTTATTATTTATCTATAACCTCTTGTTAAAGAAGGCCCGCCTTGCATTTTCTGTATATTGAATAATTTAAGTTTTTTGGTCAAATTTAGTAACGACTAAATATGAATTTAAAATAAAAATGATTTCTTAATTCAATGAAGTTAGGCGATGATTTAATAAATTTTTATTTGTCTATATAATGTTAAAAACTAAAATGAGATTTTGTTACTTTAACGGGTTATACGTAATGTTTTAACTTAGAATGTTGTCCTATATATCCACTTTCCATTACTCCTTCTGTGCGTAATATTATACGGGGTGTAGTTTACATATTTTAATGGAATTTAAAATAAAAACATTTCTTCGAGAAACAAAAATTCCCAAAATTAATGAATTAATGAAACACATAATAATTTTAGAAACAAGGTTTAAGAGAATTCTCGTAATCTCTAATAACAGTCAAAATAAAACAAGATTCTGTGCCGTTTAGATTAGAAATAAATGTTTAACCCCTTTGGCTTGTATGAAGACTAACTTTTGCGGCACTTAAGGTGAATAGAACATAATTGTTTTGCTTCATAAGGCAAAAACGGCAATTAAAATGGCCACAAAATTAGAAACAATAATAATCCAGAATACTGGATATTTTTCAACTGTAATTTTAACCTCAATAGGCTAGCAGGCATTTAGCTTACGTTATTTGGTTTTCAATATTGAATTGTTAGTTTTTGTTGAACGAGATTTATTAAAAGTTATGACTTGTTGGTAATTGCTAAAAGGTACTATGGGTCTAAATAGTGCAATAGATAAAACTAAATGAATGTCGATTTTAATAGTTAAGGGGTATATATTTAGTTGCAGAAATGGGTAAAAATTAGAGCTGTAGACCAAAAAGGAGAAAGCTGATTGTATGGAAATTTTGCAAATGAAATGCAACTATTCGAGCAATTGCACCAGATTCAAAGAAGATAGTTCATGGTGCGATTAAAACTTATAATAGTATTTGAAATTCCCAAAACCGACCCAGAAAAGAACGAGCTTCAAAAATAAAGAAAATGGATGGTATGATTTAAGAGTTACACTTTTTTGACCGTCAGGAATATAAATGGAGCCAGATCACCTTAAATTGTACAGAGTTAGTCGGACGGGTCAATTAGCCGCTGATTGATTGAATTTGGATTGCGTGGATGCATTACATACAAAAAGTGGTGGGAATATTATGGCACCAATTTCCTGGCGCGGCATATTGAGCGAAAATTTAATCGAAATAAAAGTTTCAGGAATTCAGACAAGCTGTTCCGTCATAAGGAAAAATCAAGGAAAACACGCTAGGGCCCGCATTCTTGGAATTCACCTGAAAAAAGCCATCGGAACTTTGTAGTTAAATTAAAACAAATTTTTTTTATTATTTGTTTAGGGTTCTTTTATTTTAACTTTATGCATTTGGTGTTTATTTTCAAAGCGGAAACACCATAAATTTCGAATAGCCCCGCTCTGTCGCATTATAGAAGGATAATGTAACATCATATGATGCTTTGGCTTCAAAGTATCGGCGAATAGTTTAAAGTAGAAAATATGATGTTTTTTTATTAACAATTTCTTGTAATATTACATCTTCAAATTGGGGTAATAATAATAGATCAAAAATTTGATTTAAAAGTTTTAAGACTTCGTACACTTCGTCGTTTTCTGGAACTAGATCTCCGATCATGAGTGTTATTAAATATATGAAGGTTTTCATTTCTTTAGCCATCATTTTAAATGTTGCTCCAAAAATATGAGATTTTTGTACAGGTGGACTCATGTTTCCCACTTCAGAAGCACCACATTGAAATAGTTGTTTTCTTTCGTTTAAAACTGACAATGAGAAATATCTTTTTGAATAAATAAAATACTTTAAAATATGTGATAGATCATAGATCATTATATCGCTTGAATAATTATTTGTCACATGGAAGGAAGGAATTGTATTGAATATGGAATTTTCTTTTACTCCGGGTTCTTTAAAATCATTTTGTAATACGTCAATGCCATAATTAGTAGTATTTCTCAGAAAATTGGAAAATTCAACACAATCTAATTCTGTTTCAGCTTTGCTTCGTTTACATAACCTGCAAAAGTATTTTGCGCTAAAAGACCCAGAAAAACTAAGCGTAGTATTTAAGGCTAAGTTGTCGCCAATAACTAAACCTAATACAAAATAAATTCGATAAATATTTCCATTTACCCGTATTTGTAATCCTTTATTTTCTAATTCTTTAAATAATCCTATAAAATAAGATAATGTTTTACTTAAATTGTTTTCTTTTACGTCTCGTGATTTTAAAAAATCGGCAACAAAAATATTTTTTAATCGTGAGCATTAATGCTGTGGTATTGTTGGGAAATTGTAATAAATCCCCAAAATTGAATGTTCTCCTGCATGTGAACCTAGATTATCATCTACCCCGAAATCATCAATGTATAAGAAATAAGGCATTATGATTTTATCGGGGAAAACGGAAAATGCATAATTTTTCTTTCTACTGTTGACCATTAATATAGTTTATAATTTTTCTGTTAGTAGAAAGTTCTTTCATATT
>CAUVYM010000509.1:0-65737 GCA_963556165.1 Tipula helvola
GGACCCGACTCAATACATCGGTATTCCACTCTTCCAGGACGATTACTCTCCGTTAGTTATTGACGTTATTTGTGAAGTAAGAATGATTAATTTTAATGTCTATTTTGTTTAGGTAGCCGAATTTAAAAATAGCTTGGTGATTGAGTCGTTACCCTGGACAGGAAATAGTCCTGACCTCAATATTGTTGAAAATATTTGGTCCTTCATGGGAAAGAAGATTACAAATTACAAGCTGAAAAGTGCCAAAGAGCGGAAAAAACTTATAGAAAAAGTCTGGTTTGAAGAAATAACAATATATTATTTAATCAATCTTTAGAATTCAATGCTGATCGGGATTAAGGCCATCATAAAAGCCAAGGGCTGGGTTATTAATCATTGATTTTAAAAAGTTCAATGTCTCTCAAAATATTTTGGTTGAGATGAATTATTTTATTTCTGTTAATTCTTATTTTGAATAAAAATTACCATTGTCAACAAAGAACTATTTTTCAATTGAAAAAACTTTGGTTAAAACACTGTAAAGACCTACCAAATTGTTACGAGGTAGGGCGGTAATATTCCTTATCCGACATTATGTAGGTCTAAAATGTCGGATTACCGTTCTTTTTATTTGAATATATTCGGAATAGTGTAAAAATTGTTTTGATAATCAGAATCTATCATTTTTACCATCTACTTTTGAAGCAAACGGTGGTATTTCCAAAATTTACTTTAAAAATTCAAACCGAACATTTCAATGGCGCAGGGTGTAGATATTTAAAGGATCATACAATGAGAGTTGGCAAATTAAGATTAAATTTAATACTTTTAAACTAAATACAAAATGTATTTCTTTTTCTTGGGCAATTTAAAAATGAAACAATTGGTTTATGCTAGCTATAAAATGAGACATGGAAATTATACTCTGCAATATTTCCAGGTGACATGAGAAAACTGCACCTATGCATCAATCGCTGGTTGCATTACTTTAGGTAAATTATTTAGTATTCTGAATTTCTCTTGAAGAAAATGTTTGTCTTAAGCAAAATTCACTATAAAATATAAACCGAACAATACACCATTACAATTTCGCTTGCGTTCTCATTTTTTTAAGCTAAAATGTTGCTTTAATATCAGTATTATTTAGTAAATAATATTCCTTTAATTCCGTTTATCGTGTCTTTATAGGCAGATTTTGTATCGAGTTGTAATAATCCTGTTTTACCAGATCATGGAGTAACAAAGATTGAGAAAAATAACTAGATAATGTAGAATGTGCAATTATCTAATTTGGATGTAGGATGTGTCTACTCTGACTTTGTATAATACTCCTATAACATTATTAGTATCAATTGACTATATTTCTTCAATTTTTGCTGCGGAAAAGCTACACATTTTACTGTATATGCCAGCTGGACCATTGAACGATAAATTATAGTAATTACAAATTTCCAGCTTAAAAAGTTTCACTTCTGTCGCGCGTAGAGGCCACACACATTGTTTTTTTTTTATTTGGCTTTCTATCCCTCTTATATTAAGTTCGAATTTTATGATTGAAGCTTCTATATTTAGGTGCTAAGATAAAATCCATTTATGGAAAAAGGTCGATTCTTAAAATTTAATTCCAATTTGAACACAATTATTCAAACAAACAGAATGTCTGTTCTCTTTACATTTACTAAAAAGCATTAATTTGTACTAAAAGCAAGTTAATTTAAAATAAATCCAAATTATACACAACAACCATAAATAATCTTTTACTGTGAAACAAAAATCATTACAAAAAATTCTTAAAGAGTTCTGCTTAGTTAGGTATGTACACATTTCAATTTTAGTCTCAAAAACATATTGTAATTATAATGGTACTATTACGAAATTAATTAAATTTTTATTTTCTGCATCCCTTACAATAAAATCCCTTTTAAATTTTACCCAACATACATAATATACTATATTTATATACACATTGAATTAAGGTTTTTTATCCGTATTATACACAAATTTCGCTGCAAAATGAATGCAAATTTTATTTTTTATAATAAATTAATTTTTGATTCAGTACGTATATAATACAACAACAATGCTTAAATATATTACCGAAATACGTTTTTTTTTTAAGTGAAATGAATAATATGTTTTGGAGGTTTTGGGCATATAAAAATTTGTATGTACTCGAAAATATACAATAAATGGATTCACTCTTGTTGGTCGAAAAAATATTTATTTGCTACGCTTAAAAAAAAAAAAAAAATAAAAACCGTTTAATTTATTATGTTCGATTCCCAAATAAACGAAACGCAACCAACACCAACAAAACACACTTTCAATACAAAAACAAAAATAAAACTGGGAAAACCTCATAAATTTTCAATTTCGAATAAAAAACAATGGAAAAAGGCTATCTCAATCTATCTATCAATCAATAAATTTTATCAAAAAGCGTTCCTAACTGGGGGGAAAAAGCGAAATGAAAATGAAAAAAGAAATTCGATTTAATTTAAAATTCAAAAATTGTATATTTTGAATTTCGTTTTTTATTTTATTCTTGGCCCATTCTGTTATGGAAAAACGGAACAAACCAAAAAAAAAAAAAAAAAAATAAGATGAAAAGCACGAGTAAAACCCGAAGCTATTAATAACACTTTTCTTTTGAATTTTTATTACATTTTTATTCTTGATTTTTGTCTGAGCAGAATTTTTAAAATGTATAACCCCATTGTTACCATAAACACAGATTTGTTTGATGGTCAAGCATTTCATTCTCCTTCCAGAAAATGAACAGAAAATAAAAAAATAATTGAAATGGGAAACATGGTTTTTAGATCAAAATCTTGGATGGAAATTGAATTTCAATCCCATATCTGTGTGTTACTTGAATGTGTGTACAAAATACAACATTTTGACATTATTCCAGCAGTATATAGTGTGTGTATAACTATGATGTAGTCGAGAACTACAAAATAAATAAAATTTCTGTACACTGTATCGATACCCCACCTTGTTTCGTATATTATGATTCAGATTATGTGTATGTAGGTTTGAAATTAAAATGAAACATTGGATAAATATTTTTTATAGACTCTCGTAAAAATTCTCTAGACGATGTTCAAATAAATAAAATGGTCAAATTAATCAAACGATATAACGAATGATAAAATTTTGATAGCCTGACCTTTACAAGCATGAAATTACTATAGAAAATGAAATGAAATTACTATAGATTTTATAAATTTCCCGCTGGATTTAATAAATCTTTTATATTAGAATCGCGGGCAACCTGAGTTAATTAGTAACATGTTTTTTTTTAATAATTGGGAATTATTCTACTGAATGAAATAAATTTGCGAATTAATGAAACTAACTATTTATGTTAAAACTTCTGAAATAATCAGATTTGGTTTACAACTGGTTTATTGTTTTCCCTTTGATATTATATTATTCGCTTGTCAAAATATTTCATCTGTTTTTATAAAGCTAAGTGGACAAACAAATCTCATTCAAGGATAGTTTCTTGTTTAACGAAATTAATAAATTAGTTATCGTGATATTTTATCCAAGCTGTTTGTTTGAGAATATCTTTGTGTTTGTTGTTTCCCAAAATTAAAACTTGTGTTAGATAAAATCTAAATATGTAAGTATATTAAAAATAGTATGATACATTTTAACTTTTATTTATCATGAGTTAAAACATCGTAAATGTGGTATAATAAAGATTTTTAACTGTGGGAATATGACGAAGAAAATTTGTAAGGGACATTCTCTGAATTAGTATAATTTGCTAGATCTAAATTCTAGTATAATCAATCCAGTCGCCATATCCGATGAGAGTGTTGATTTTATCAAGATCTTAAAGGCCTATTTGGTTTGAAACTGGATTAAATTCCTGAATTTTTTTTTTTGAAAAGCGTGGTAGTTAACTGTGTTTAAGAAAATAAATACGCTTCTATAGAAATTAAATTAAAAAGAAATTGTAGAAGGGGCTGTTCACAACATTTCTTGTTTTTTATCAAAAAATTACAGATTTTTTCTGGATATTAAATTTTCATTTATTTGATAAATTAACCTAAAGAGATCCATTCAATCAAGCATCATAATAATTAACTATAATTGAATTTACTTTCCACAGTACGCTCTAGGTCTAGTGATTAAATAAACTTTACTGTTCTCGAGATAAATTCTACTTTAAGTACGCAAAAGACAACATATTCAATTATTTCTTTACTAAATAAGTTATGAAAGGCATCTCTAGGACTTAAATCTTGGCCAATGTTTAGTTTGATCCCTACATTTTCGCTTTCAACCGGAAAATTGGGTATATGGTTTGTATCTTCATACCAATATGCCCGGTCTTCGCATTCTTCAATAATAAAAATACACTCAATCGTGTTTTCATTAGCCTCGCGTTCTACGTCACTATCTTGTTCCGAAGAATTAATATTAGTACATAACCTAAATCACCGGCGATTTCTCCATCATTAAAGGATCAAGTTCTGATTCACAGTTCTCGGATCCTAATGTTCATTATCGCAATCATCACTTCTTCGAATAGTTTACGAAGCCTTTCTATTTTGCTTTCATATGAATCCATTACTAGTCAAACTGACAGGTAAATTATTATAAATAATAATTTAATAAAAGCATTAATTACTTAAGTATACTCAAAATAATTTCTAATTGGCGGTTTTTATTGAAATAACTAAAGATTTACTCGTAATACATATGAACGATTCGAATGTTATAGCATAGACAATCATAATAGATTTCTCATTTCACTAAAAACACAAAATACAAATAAAAATTTTCCATTCAAATGTTATCGGTGTATTGCATATATGTATTATATTTGCAACGCATTCTAAAATCATAGCCTTATAAAATACACAACACAACGCGATAACATTGGAATTATCAAAAGTTTTTTTTCCCTTTAGTTATAATGAAATGAGAAATCTAGTATGAATGTCTATGGTTATAGCATTGATTTACTTTTTCTCTGAATTTATTTTAAAGGGTTCAGCTAACGACTAAAGGCGCTTTTATGGTTGCCGTCGTTTCGTCGTTCGTTCGTTCAGTTACTTTTTTAAACCAATCATATTACTTAAAAATGACGAATTTTTTCTTCTGCAATTTTTGCAGCAAGATGGTTTATCTCCGACTTTTTCACAGAACGAACATAGATAGAAAGAGATTTGAAAATAAATGAAAAGGGATGTCTATAATAGTTTTAAATGCAAATAATTTTTGTTGAGTGCACATCGCCAAAATACATACAAAATATTTTTAGTTGATATAATTTCTTGAGAAGTTCACGTCAATTTTTATTTTTATTTTGTGTGACAGTGATATTATTATTACAAATTGTACGACTATAGGATTTTATACCATGTCTTTATATTCATTTAAATAATAGGTGGCGACAAAATCGTTCTGTGATTTTTGCAACAACCATAAAATCGTAAAGAGAAAATGACTGAAGGATGAATGAACGAACGACGGCAACCATAAAAGCGCCTTAAACTCGGGGAAACACTCAATTATAATACTGTTTCCAACCTTTCCGAACGTAGAATAAAAAGAGAAATATTTTTCGTTTAGTACGCTATCGTAAAATACAACCAAAAGTAATGTGGTATTGAGAGACATCGACACAAATTTACATGAACATGTTAAAATATACTTGTGTAATGTGTTTAAAATTTGTGTATTTTGATTAAAACTACTGCTATAAAGTCAAATTAAAATTACTGACATAAGACATCGTTATAAAATCTATAGTTATTTTTAAGTGTTTAAAGTTTTGTAAACTTGGGTGATAAATTTTAGCATTCTACATTATTATTGTGGTATTTATACATTAAAACAAAGAAGTTAAAAGATTTGTGTTCATTATAATTCATATATTTAGATCCTAATTATGAATAGGTCGTTGCTATATCAGTCGTTGTACGATACATTTTTGAGAGCGTATCCTAAATAAATAAATCCTAAATAAATCCAATCAGCAATCCCAAAAAGAATTATAGAACAAAATAAAACACGAGGATGATTTGTCTACAAAAGTTTCTGAGTTAATCAAAAACTATGAAGCGGCGTGTTTGAAAAGGAAGGGCAATTTAATGCAATTTTGGTCTAAATCATCCACAAAACCGACTTTAACTAAAACTAATGAGCAGAGTGAAACCACTTTCATCTAAATCAACGACAATTGATATCGATAAACCTTGCTCGTCTAAAAGTCAACCGTTACCATCCAAAGAATTCAAAGCTCCGGCCCAAGAGCAGCTGAAAAAAGAAATCGATATTTTTAATGCCGATCTTGTAGGTCCTTATAAGCGTAAAAATACAGGTATGATCTCTTCTAAACAGGAACAAGAAATAAAGCAAATTGAAGCAAAAAAAAAAGAAATTAGAATGTGATTTAAGCACAAAGATATTTAATCAGAAACGACAACAAAAATATAGAGTGAATACTAAGAGAAAACTTGCTGCTTTGATAGAGGCGAACCCTGAAAAAAAAAGATTTACTCAATCTAAGAGAAAAAGCTGGAAGACGCAGATTTGAAGATGATCAACCTCTTCTTTTAAAAATCATCACGGACATTGTTATTCGTGGATCAGCTGCTCATGATAAACGACAAAGCGATATATACAAGAGCATAAAAACACTCGATGAATTGACAGAAGAAATAAAGAAACATGGATTTTCAATATCTAGAAGTGGAATTTATCTTCGGTTACTTCCAAAAAGAAGTCTCTCTACTGAAGGGAAAAGACACGTAGTAACAGCTCCCGTTAAATTAATCCGATCGCAAAATGATTATCACTCTAAGCACATTGATGGTAAATTTTGTACATCGACAATAAGACATCTTGAAGAGTTGCCATCTGTTATTGACCCAAGCGAAGTCTGCTTCATTAGTCAAGACGACAAAGCTCGGGTATCTATTTGGTTGACAGCTGCGCAAAAACAGGCTCCAATTTTGATGCATCTTGAATATAGGATTAGTCTTCCTGACCACGATTGGGTCGTTGCATCTAAACATAAACTAATTCCTTCTGTATATGCGGGAATTAACATAAAACCTGATGGACTAGGCAAAATTACGGCTGTGGGTTACTCTGGCCCCACATATATCGCTGTGCGTTCCGGGAAGCACTCTTCCTCAACGGCTATTGCATATGGGCTAGATTTTGAAAGAATCTTACATCTTCCAGAATTTGACGTTATTACTAAAACTAATAATATAGTTAAGCCAATAATTATTTTTACCGTTGACGGTGGCCCCGACGAAAATCCACGATATCAAAAAGTAATCAACGTTGCTATTCATCATTTTTTTGAAACATAACGTAGATGCTCTTTTCATAGCTACAAATGCTCCTGGTCGCAGTGCATTTTTCAGGGTGGAACGAAGAATGGCAACTTTGAGTCGGGAGCTATCAGGAGTAATTTTACCTCATAATCATTTTGGGAGCCACTTAGACGACCACGGACGGACAAAGGACCATGAATTAGAAAAGCAAAATTTCAAATTTGCAGGCGAGACTCTCTCACAAATCTGGAGTAGTATAATTTTTGATAACTATTCAACAGTTGCGGAATATATCGAACCAGATAAATCGGAAATCCCACAAAAAAATATTTTGTTCAGAAATTCCGAATGGTTCTCTAAACATGTTCAAACCAGTCAATATTGCACTCAAATTGTTAAGTGTGATGATCAAAATTGCTGTACAAAGCCTAGAAGTAGTTACTTTTCTGTAATGAACCAAAAACGATTTTTACCACCACCAATTCCACTTATTCAAACCAATATTGGAATAAAAGCTGCAACCGATTGATTCGCTGCAAAGGTCAAAATTTGAGGGTTTTTGGATTTTTCTCGAAAACGGTGAGATTTATCAAAAAAAAAAAAACCTCAAGCCAAAGTTGTAGATCTTAAAATTCTCTACAAAAATGGTCTGTATGATTTTTTCCTAAGAGTTACCATTCCTGAGATATCGCGATTCTAATAGTCACATTATACATGATATGCACACATTTCCACGCCACTTGTGAGGTAGTGTATTCGGCGCTTTCGCGTTTTTTTTACCGTGGTTTCTCCTGTAGGCCTACTCCACTAACTGTCATGACAATTTTAGGATAATTTAAGGGAACAATACCCGTCAAGTTCTAGATATTACCTTATTATTGATATTGATTATTGATATTGCTATTGATTATTGGGTTAACTATTGTTTTGATTGCTTTAGATATTTTAATCAGATTCATACTCTTGAAAGTCTACTTCAACAGTCATGTCTTCTTCGATTTCTTCTTCTTCCTCTTCCTCTTGCTGGATGTTCATAAATTGTTCAAATGTGGCTGAGTCATTGGTCTCTTCATTAAAATCACAGGAATCTTATTCTATTGTACTCAACTGGACATTTGAGCAAGTCTGACCTTGGCAATTGGTCAACGCTGGAGAACAAAGCAACCAGACTTTTTTACAGCCACATTTGGCACTACAGCCTTTTTTGCAATTGCAAAAAATAGTGTTGAGGAGTTTTTCTGGAGCAGGTGGGAGTAAAGTTTGAATCGGTTCCAGAGTATTATCTATCAATTTCCAACCCCAGTCTTCTGGGTTCAGTTGATTGCCTAGCCATATTTGAACTTGATAGTATACTCGATACAAGTGTTGAATAGCAGATGCCGATGTTGGAGGAAGACATGATAGTTGTACTTGTTTCTTGTTTCGCGTATTTTTTACAAAAGTTAAGTATTTATCAATGCAAGTAATTTTTTTGGAGCTCCATAAACCGCAAGAAGAAAGCGAATTCCTTCCGTAATTATTGTTTGAGGTGTGGAATCAATTTCTGTAAATACTTTAGCGCAGTCAGTCAAATCTTTTTTTTTCGAATAATTTAAATATGTACTGACGTTTTGCCCCTTCTGTACATTGCTGACGAAGTGTCGCAGCCGGTTATCACATGTAAAAATAAAATATAGTTTTGGCATTTGAGATAAGCAGATAAACTTTTTGAAGAATATATTTCTGTTCGCTATTGAGCCCTTCCAGGTTTCAGAAAATAAATAATTTTATCCATTGGAGTCCTTGCAGTCGACAAACCCCACAGGATTCGATGGCATATCAAATAAATTTATTATAAGGCATTATAATAGGTTGATAAATATATTGGCTCGACTTATTAATACGAATGTAAGTAAACGAAATTTTCGTGAAGTTTTAAAATGCATCAAAGTATTTCCAATTCACAAAAACGGCTCAAACTTAGAAATTAATAATTACAGACTAATCTCCATTCCAAACTCGTTGACCAAAATATATATTTGAGAATATAATAAATTCAAGACTAGAGCAGTTTCTCGAAGCTAATAACATAATACTACTAAATCAGTATGGGTACAGAAGGAATGCTAACACAACTGCCGCTGGTTTGTACCTATCGGTTAAGTTTGGTAATTGACAAACAAAAATTTTGTATCTGTATTTTTCTTGGACTTGAGCAAAGCATTTGATACCATGAATCATAAAATATTGTTGCTAAAATTAGCCTATTTAGAAAATAGGCATATCTGAAAGCAAACAATTTGTAGAAATTAATGGATAGCGAAGTTGTACAGAAATCTTAAATTAAGGAGTTCCCCAGAGCTCCATATTAGGGCCAACACTATTTAAATTATTTATAAATGATCTGATGATGATAGACATTCATGGAAAAGTACAGATATGTATTTGCTGATGATATTGCTATAGTTTATAATAAAGAAAAATTTTCAAATTTAATCAGCGATATGCAACGAGGTTTGCATCAGTTAAATACATGGTTCTGAAAGCTACTAAACATTAGAAAAACTAATTACTTAATTTTTGAAAATAGAAACTTGGAAGAAGATTATATACTTTCAAATACACTAACTTATCACGGAGAAATACTAGGTCGAGTGACTCG
Source organism: Tipula helvola (assembly GCA_963556165.1). Lineage (NCBI taxonomy): Eukaryota > Metazoa > Arthropoda > Insecta > Diptera > Tipulidae > Tipula > Tipula helvola. The sequence continues at coordinate 9,934 of CAUVYM010000509.1, forward strand.
AGTCAGATCATATACATACATAGGTTTAGTTTTAGATGCAAAATTAAAATGGGATCTGCTTTTGGACTCTATCAAAAAAAAAATTACGCCATATATTTTTATTTAAAAAAAATCAAATAGTATACTACCTCAGAAATTATTAATAAATATGTTTACGTGTATAGCCAAGCCACACAATGTATTTGAATGCAATATGGAGTGGAACCACAAAAAACAAATTGGAAGAACTTTTTATTTTCCAAAAAAGGGCCTTGAAATTTGTTCTAAATGTACCAATAATAACGCCATCCACAATTATATTCATTAACTTTTTACCCTTTTATAAAATAATTGGAAAAGAATTGGTTACTTTAACACATAAAATTATTAACAATCTCATAAAACATAATCTTGAGATAATTAGAACAAGTGATGTATTGTAATAAAAGACGTCTTTCGTTTCTGCGTGGTCCTCAGCTTACAACATCCGGTATAGCGTCATACTAATTATTTTCACATATTTCTGCATAAGTCTTTGGTAATCATTGTAGATTTTGCTAAAAGTGTAAAAATGCGCTTGTAATAAAGAAGAATTGTAACATATAGGAAAATAAAGTTAAAAAAAAAATTCTTTTACATTTTCCGGAAAAATTATAACTTCATGTCTTTAATTACCATATACAACGAGACGGTTCGGTCATAATGAATTAATTTTTCAAGACGTTTTGTGATCTAGACAGCGATTTTGGTCACAAAATGAGGATTGGGGATTGAGAATTTTGTATATGTACACGGCGTATAATATACATTTTGCTATTGTGTGCCGTCAAATATTTATATTGATGGCACACAATAGCAGTTGCAGGCGTTTTCTCATGGTAAGTATCAAAAATTAGCGAAGCGGATGGAATCGGTTCAAATTGTTGGTGCTTACGCTCGCCTTGGGTAGAGATATAAAGAACAATGAGATATAAACCCAAATGAAAACATAAATATATTCTATTAGCGCCCAACTAGGCGCTTGCTTTGATATTTATTCTATTCTTCTATTGAAAGGGCTCATGTCCACTTTTGTCAAAATTAGTATTATGACGGTTTTGTATCACAGATATGTATATGTTTTATGAAAAGACGACATTATACCATATGGTTAATGGAACGGCACCTACTACACTAGAAAGGCCACATATCCAGGACATCCCTCCATGAAATTTTTTACTATTGGCAGCTTTGGATGACTACTTTTTGTATCTATGATGATTTGAAGAGAAAATGTAGCGAAATGTGAATAGCAAAAAAAGAGGCAAATGAAGTGTACTCTTTGATCAGTGACTTCGTAGAAAAATTTGTACTACCGAAGACTACCGAACTCCATATTTTTTCTGATGCATGGGTCAAAATCGTAATAACACGGTATTACGATTTCTAATGGCTTTTTGTATTGAAAAAAAACCTGACCAAAATCTATCAATATTTCCCCGTTCGAGGCTATAGTTTTCTACCTTGTGATGATCGTGTGTTTGGAGTAATCAAGAGAAATTTAAAGAAAATTAACATAATTTATTTGCCAGAGGAATATGGGGCCCTGATCAACCGATCAAGTATACTACAAAAAATCAATACAAATATTTTATCAAATAATGATCAAATATTAAACTTTTAGGATTGGTGGCCTACTTTTTTCAAACAGCAGGTAATTGCTATTCAATCAAAAGGCAGAAAAGCAAAAAAAAAAAAAAAACAAATTTAAAGTTCCGGAATTTTCACATTTTGAAATGACCAGCGACGGAAACTTGGAAGCCCGGGAATTTATTGATAGTTTGGAAAGTTTTACGTTTAAACTTCTATGGTTTAATAATACCGAATTTATGAAGAAGGTAAGATTACCTTCTCAAAGAGCGTTTGATACTGTAAACATAATGATTAATGAATATTAAAAAAATATGTGATCTGCAAAGTCCTAAAGTACATACCTGCTCTGTATTTTTACAATGTCTTTAAAATATATAATACTTTTACTTTTTTAAGGTTTTATAATTTGTTTTGATCCTAATGAATTTTAATAAATGAAATTGAAATATATTTTCTGCACTTATTATTGAAAGGGCTCATATCCATACTTTAAAAATGAGCATACTAGCTGAAATAATTAGAAAATAAGACGAAAATTCGGCTTAAAATTTCATAGCGACTCACATTTTCATCAACAAACTCAAATTCCTTCCTAAACTTATTTTTGCTGACAATATAAAGTTTTTTTTAGTTCCTGATTGATTAAAAAAGTGGACATAAGCCCTTTCAAGACTAAACGGTTCAAATTTGTTTTTGAATTTACATTTCATTCATAGTTTACACTTTTTGTTTTGTACACTCGCACATTTAATTTTAGCTCGATAGGCATTATTCATATTATACACAGCACATATCCGATTTTTGTTTATTCATTTCATAATTACAGAAATAGGTCAATACTTTGTTGTTAACCATGGGAGTTAAAAGATAAAATTAAAAAGTTATTAATGATTTCTGATTTATTTATTTAAGATTTTCGATTAATTTATGATTTTAAAGTGTAGTTTTGATGGTGCGTTATTTTGTTACTGCCCATTTACAATGCTTTCTTAGAACACTAATATCATAAATTCTAAGATTTTTTATGGTGTTCATAGCAAGGATGCTGTTTATTCAAAAATCGAATGGTGTTGCTAGTCCGATCTTTAACATTTCGATGCATTTCGTAATAATATTATTTCGAATATTTAATATTTGTGGTGCATTTTTAAAAAAAGTCGAAAATACTTTTACACAAAGCTTTGACACACAAGATAAAGCATCAGTCGGTGGATGTAGGCTACCAAGACTGTTATTAAATGAAAAATTTTTATAATAAATAAAATATTCATTATTATTAACAAACTTATCATCGGACTTCAACAACTCGTGCGTATACAGAGGTCTCAGTTGATTTTATTGTTACATTTATAAATAACATATCTGATTAATATCTCATTGCGGCATCATCTATTTCAGAACGGTCATCTTCGTCACTTTCGTAATTAACACAAAATTGTTTAGTAGAATCAATTATAACGTTGCCATTTGGTGTAGAGTCAATTTCATCATCATAGTCATTGGCAGAATTATTACGATCTTTACTATCAATTTTAGAATTATCAACGATTTCAATTTTTTCATTTATAACAAATTTCAGAACTGTATGCAAATCGTTTTGTTCGATATCACCAAATGCGCTACCCTTAGCGGAATCATTGTAATTATAGGTTTTTAACTTCAAATTCACAATTACCAACATCAAAATCAATTTATTCCCAAATGAATTCATACTATCCCACATGGAATTCAAAATCTTCCCGTTCAAGATAATACTAACGCAAAATTATTTCAATCATGTAAAGTAAAAAAAAAATTAAAATTCAATTTTAATAATTTCAAATTCATTAAATTTAATTTTGATTAAAATCGGCACAACAATCGATTAAAAACTGGTTTTGATAACGACAATTATGAAAGATGATAAAATTTCGTAATATAATTTCATTACCTGTACAGTAGTGAGTTTATGACATTAACCGTTTAAATATTTTGTACAACAGAATTGTAATAAATATTTAAGTAAATCTTTTTTCATATGAATGCATATATCAATATTTAATTATTCCTATAATAGGTTTTGTACGCCAAATTCAACTTTTTACAAATCATGTTTATCAACTTGCAAATGAAATTCATCTTTATCCAAATCAAATTCACCTTTATCCAAAACATATTCATCCTTTTCCAAATCAAATCCAACCGTAGACGATATAAAACCAATAGAATTTATTTAATTTAATAAATTTACTGTATTTTAAATACAAAATAACAAGTTAAATAATAAACCTTTACTATAATATGGGTATAAAATTCACCTTAAAATTCGGCCTAAAATTATTTTAAACTTCACCTTACTTCACGTCTAAATTCAATATAAAATTCATTCCCAAATTTACCATATAATGTCTTGCTAACTAGAAATTTACCTTAGAATGCACTGTGAAGTTTAAGTCACAGTACAACCCAGCCTTAAAGTTCATCTTAAATTCACCCCAAAATCAATCCAAATTCTCCATCAAATTCATCACAAATTTGCTCCAAATTTACTTAAAATTCTTCCTAAAATTCACTCTTAAATTCAACCTACAAGTCACTCTAAAATTAACCCGACAATTTTAATTAAACTTCTCTATAAAATACATATACCCTTTAATTCAACCCAACCTACAGAAACCACCCTAAAATCACTGGAAACCTTCTCTAAAACTAACTCTGAACTTCACTTTAAAATTCACCTTAAATGCCAGAAAGCGAAAACTCTTAGAAGCTTAAATAAGAATTTTATTAAATTTAAGAATTCTGGAGTTTGGAAATTTTAATATGTAGTGGAAAAATTAATTTAGGATTTTACTAATTTTATAAAATCGTTAAAATGAAATTCATCGCTTATTTGGAATTTGAATTATTGATTTTAGAAATTAACGAAGTTTGGAAAGAAAAGAAATTAGGAAATTTAGGAAAATTTAAAAGTTTAATATTGTGGGGATATTAGAATTTAATAAAATTATTACGAATTTGGGTGCGTAAAAATGGAAAATGGAAATTTAAAGATCTAAATCTGTAAAATTAGTATAAACTGAGAAATTCGTCAAACAAATCAAATTTTTGGAAAACGGGGAGCGTATCAAAATCTCGGTTTTTATAAATCTCGGTTTTAATCTCGGTTTTTATGTATATTTTTTTTTTTAAAATAACTTCCCCATTTTCCAGCATTTTTAAATTTTTGATATTTTCGTTTTAAAAGTAAAATCCCCCTTTTGCAAAATTTATAGAAACCGAGATTTTGTAGCACCGAGATTTTTAAAACCGAGATTTTGTAAACAGTCCTGGAAAAGGATGATTGAGTTTTGTAAAAGGAGGGCAAAACCTATATATTTAAAAAGAGCCAACCACCGCAACCAGTTGCAAGTATGACAAACTGAATTTTTGATTCAAGTTCTGACGATTCAACATATACGGATATAAGAGAACCAACGTGACCAGCCAGACCAATGTGACCATGAAGAGCCACCATATACTCATTAATATGTATAATTTTACACACGTTGAACTTTGTAAAACCATGAATCTAAATTTAAAAAATAAACGAATTTGAAATTATTTAAATTGAATTTTAAATTTTTTTTTTTGCTAATTTGAACTTTACAAGATTGAAAATATTTTGCGTTAGTATTATCTTGAAAGGGAAAATTTTGAATTTTATGTGGGATAGTATGAATTCGTTTTAGAATAAATTGATTTTGATGTTGGTAATTGCGAATTTGAAGGTAAAAACCTATATAAATAGCAGTAAATAACTTATCATTGTCTTCATCATAGCTTCCCACATTTGTATTTTTCAAAATTTTTAAAGACGTCATTTGTGCCATAATATGGCTGAATTCGAATACCGAAGGGTTTTTACAATAGCCACCTTTGTTGCGTAATAAGCTGAGCTGCACATTACGGTATCGACAATTCATCTAACTTTTCAAATTCAACTGCTGATGACAGACCTGTGGGTTTCATAGCTTCTGGGAAAACATCCATATTATTTGCAGTTCGTAATGCGGCTGCAACTGTTCTGCTAAACACTTCTATAGCCGGTCGTGTTCGCATTTTCTCAAAATTATTCGGGAAGATGTGAGCCAATGTTAGCTGTGGACAAAGCTTTGTGGTGTTTGTTTGCTCGGTATTAAATAATTTTTTTAACACTCCCCAAGCAGCTTTTCCATCTAGTGTGATCATATCAGCATTGATCAAATTGTTCTGAATAAATTTTATTAAATGGCGTCATACATCATGAAATACATTTTACCATCAACAATATGATGAGTATTTGTTGTTGTTCCTCCAAGTTCCCTATATAACTTTCTATTACTCGAACCCTGATTTGCATATTGTGGCTCCATTTGTTCATCCCATTTGTTGACTCATCTTTATATTTTGTAGAATGAGTGGTTTAAGTTTATTTCCAGTCACTAGTTTTTCGCTTGAATAATACGAAATTAAATATTTGTATTTCGTAAAAATGCCTCGCACTATAAATACCAATAGATAGTTTGCTATTTTTGATGTTCGTCCAAGATCACTCAAATTAGGATATTATAATTTAAAATAACAGCACAATAAAAAATTGTGCCGAAAAGTGTCTTATTTTATTAAATTAATACAGGTAAGTCCAAAAAATTAAATATTGGGCACTTGCCATAATTTAATTTAAATACATTTAATTAAGTGAGAACTTAAGTAATGGCACGAAATATGTATTGTAAGGATTTTCGAGAGGAAATTGTGTAAGATTATACTAATGTTATGAAGCAGAGGCTATAAGCATTAAATATTCCCTTTCAAAATCAGTGGTCCTCGAATAACTACTAAATATCAAAAAATTGGAAAAGTAAAAGTAATACATACAGGAGGTCACCCAAAAAACACAAATATATAAACTGATAGAAGAATCACCATAGCTGCGAAAAAGATGATACCAATAAATGGAAAGCAGTTTTATGGTCTGATGAATCTAAGTTTAATTTAAGAGGATCGAATGAACAGAAGAGAGTGTGTAGGTATGTAAATACGAGGATGGGTAGAAAATATACAATAGGAACCGTAAAGTATAGTGGTGGAAAAGGAATTATTGGTTGAGGGTATTTTTCAGGGCTTCGAGTTTGACCTCTAATAAGAAAGAAATGTTACCATTTGCGGAAGATAATATTCCCCTTCGACGGAGTTCCCAACAAGAAAATCATCGAAATACTCCTCCAAACTCGTTCAGTAATGGTTTAGAGAAAATAAAATCAAAGTTTTTGATTGACCAACTGAAAGTCCCGATTTGTATATAATCGAAAACTTGTAGAAGATTTTAGATACCAACGTTGGAACTTAATCATTTTCAAAATCCTGGTTTCTTGGTTCTGAAAGAAGCGGATTTATTTTTTTGAGCGGGACTTTAAAATGCGGGATATCGTTACAAACCCTCGATTTTTCGTGTGTATACACTGTATACATATTTAAATCAAGGGAAAATTGCACCAATTGTGCAACAAGTAGATTTTGGGATTTTCATAGGCATTCGGGACTTTGTGTCCTCGGGATTTTTCAAACCTACATATTCTTAAAATTTCAATATATTTTTTACACCCACAAAATATTCAAATTCGAAAATAAGCTAAACAAGAATCCTTCGACTAATAGAGTGAGATAAATGTGTACACACTGTTACAAACTCTGATAGAGGTTTCTGTTTGCCTCGGAGTGCTAATGGAGTGATGCGTCTCATCCACGAAGAATACGTAAAAGCAAAATTGAAAATAATTAAAAATTTAGATCTGACAAAACGAAATGCAGAGAGATTCAGCATAACTTTAGGTGAATGGGTCAGTATAAGGGGCCATCGTTTTATGAATATACATATTCATAATAAAGTTGGTAAAGTATTCAATTTTTGGCTTATACGGATTACCGGGAGTTGTCCGACATCAATAATTTTGTCAACCATAACTGACCACTAGAATAATTTCAACATATCATTCCAGAATGATATGTTGCCACGACAAACGACGAGGCAAGAACTTTGCTTAAATCATGATTTACATCTTGCAGAGTGTGACAAATTTCACCAAATAAAAATCAACGACGAAAGTAATCCAAATAAAGGCGAAGAAGACAATTCTGCTGAAGATATCGACGAAGACTATGATTTGGAAGAAGAGGATCAACAGGATGAAGAATATGTTGATGAGCTAAACCTTTTACAAAACCTAGAATTCGTTCGAACTGATATTAAATATTTTTAAAAAAATCTACAGTAAGAAACCGAATACTTCAAAAAAAATATGCGACCTGACACCTTCAGCTAGACGTGAAACATCGCTGGAATTCAATTGATCCGATGTTGGATAAATTTATAAGGGTACGTGGACGAATTGAAGAAACACTAACTGAATTGAATTCAGTTGGCTTATTAACTAAACTTGATTTTGAGCAGTTAAAACAACTGAAACTAGCATTACAACCGGTATCGCTCACCGTCGGAACTTCAACAAGAAAAGATGCAAATATGCATACTGCAGAGGGGGGTCTTAAATTTTTTGTTAATCAAATTAAAAGCAAGTATTAATATTCTTTGTATAGAGCTTTTTAATAATATTAAACTCTGCATTGAGCAAAGAGAGAATTTACAAATTAATAGATTGTTAAAACGTTTTAATAAACCTAACTATTCATCTACAAAAGACATTTTAAATTTTGCAAAGTCTCTAATGGAAAGACTGTGTTTAAATCAAAACGGCGACATATTATTATCATCCACTATATAAATAGCCCAGAGGTTAATGTTATCGAAGCTACGCTAGTGGATGAAATAAATTTTGAAATTGATAACGTTATAAATGGTCTCTCTCATTTTGCGACCACAATCGCTGTTCTGGTTCAGATTATACATACTAATAGTTTTGTTGAAGATTTCACTTTCACAGTTTACTCATTTTTTATTAGAAAAGCTACAGCTACTATATCTACAGAGATAATATATCGGCAACAATAAACTCTGCGCTATAATTAATTTTAGTGAAACTGCTTTTATTAATATTTATTAGCTTTTGGCATTTAAATTACATCACAATGGAATAGGGAGAAGCAATAATTCTACAGTATTATAAATAATTTAGCCTGAATGCTCGTTTATTTACAAAATAAACCCAAAAATATTTCCAACTTTATTTTGAAGTCATATACACATAACGGACTAAAAATTGTTTATTGATTAACATTTTTATTTCCATCAATCCCAGATAATAATCAAAAGTCACGCAAAATTATAGCTTTTAACTTTTCGAATATAAAGTCAAATTTGCCTCTGTTTTACTGTACATGCATATAGTAATCAGTATTACATAAAATTATAAACGTAGTTATGGTGAAAAAAATGTAACATGGATTTTTAATTAATTTATTACGAAATCAGCAAAATTCATTAAATTTAAAACGGAAATTTCATAACGTAACTTTAAAACCCATTAAAATGGTGGTTGTTTTTTATATTTATTTCTATATATCGGTATAACTTTTTAATTTTTGCAGATTCATTAGTGTTTGATTAATTTTGTGATTTGATGAAAATATAAAAATCAGCATTCAATGTTATCCACCACCTTCTCTAAACGTATAACAAATTCGCTTGAGTAAATTATCGAGTTTTGTAAATCACCATATTTCCGAATAACATAGGCAAATCGGTTTAGATAAATATTTATTTGGCTGGAATGAAATAGTTATAAAATTAATTTGTTCAATAAATTAGAAAAAAGTTGAAATATTTACAGAACAATAAAATTAAAAATGTTATTATTCATCTTGAAATGTGAGATAAAACAATTTTAATTATTAATTTTGGTTGTTTATCTGCTAATGTGAAAATCAATATGTTCATGCCCATGGTATACATATATGTATGTAGCATTAATTATAATTATAAGTATCTTCATAAAAATTTACTCGTTGATGTTTTACTAACTTTAACTTTGTTTACAAAATTTAACTTTTATAAAGTTTATTATGCTATCATAGCGCTCCGTAAGCCTTGCGTACCATGTATATGTATGTAAATTTTGTATAAAAGCATAAACATGCATAAAAATTTAATTCATATGCTATACCCTTATCAATTTAAATATAATTCACAATTAACATAAATAGCTATAATATTTAGATTTTAGAATGTACATAGACAACATTTACATAATATTATTTTATGCCGGGTATGCGATGTTACCAGAATAATCGAAAAAAAAATAAAAAATAAGGGAAACCAATAAATCAATATCCACCACACATTTTCGACGATAATTTATAACAAAAACAGCAAAAATATTTTACACATGTTTCAAATATTTTACTTGATTAGATTACATAGAACATCAATCATAAATCGAAAAATATGAAGAAACATAAAAATGAAAAAAATAAAATTAGTATTCGAGTGTATTTTCTACATGCTTTTTTTCAATTTCAACACTATAAATTTTCCAGAACATAAATACCTAAAATAATCTATGATTATTATGTTATGTATATTTAAATCAATATCATAATCATTTTTTTAGAGGAAGCATACATAATCCATATTAAATAAAGAATGGGAAAATTCTAAATCTTATATTCAGTATGAAATGTTTATAGATGAAAGCTTGTCTATCAGATTTATTCATCTTTCTTGTAAATCTCTTACGTATATGATATGAGAAGTATTTATGTAAAACTCACATAAAGATTTTATATTGTATATTTTTAAAATCGAAAGGTAAACTTGACCGATACAATTTCTTATGGTTGATCTAAAATTTATACCTAAATATAATAATTGTTTAACCAAATAACAAAATGTAATTAAAAATAAACTGACATAAAAATAATAATAACCTTTTAAACTAAAAATATGAATTTAAAGGTCGTCCACCATTTTGAATGGTGACTTCTCCCTGAGTTTCACCAGAGCCTACTGTATAAATAAGAGCCTCCAGTATCGACTGTATTTTTTACTAAGCTAAAATAAGGTACAAACAATTTTTTCTTTATTATGAAACTATATGGAAAAACGGTTATTTTCATTACAATTTTAGTTTATTATAAATGTCAGCTCTTATTTTGTTTTTATATGAAAATGTTCATGAAACATGTAATATTAGTTGTTCGAATGGTGTATAAAAAATTGAAAAGTTTGAAAATGTTACAGGATAATTAAAAAAAATTATTTAAATTTATTAGAAATCGGCATTTTATAATACCATTATCAATTTTTTCTATTTGAAATTTTTTTTTTGTGCTAAACAATAATTATTTGGGTAAGAAGGTGAAATAGCAAATATTTGGCTGTATAGTAACTCATTCTTCATTTTCGTATAATATTCTATCTCTTTCGTGCGATTCAGAATTTGTTGAATGGGAAACATCCTTTCTTTACCATTTTCTTAATACGAGTATTCTGCATTTCATTCTCAAATCTGAACGCGCTGTAGGCATCCAGAGGTCCAAAGACCTTGACATCTGCAGCTATATGCAGTAAACTGTGCACATTATAAGACACATTATCTTCGCCATATAATTCAGAAAACTTTTTAACAAATTCTATAAGCCACTCTTCAACACATTCATTATTTGTGAAACAGTCCTCTGGATGGCTTAATTTACGGATAGCACATACCAAGAGCAAGAAATGATGGTAATATTTTTCTTCAATAATATTGTTGAATGCAGCGAACATCGTGTAACACAGGAATATTCAAAATTCTGTAGCTTTCCAGTACTCAATATCGTCTAAAGTGCGTTGTTTCCTGGAGAATTCCGATGGCATACATTTATTTAGTATTTTGAGGGTCTCATTAATTGCGATTATAGCATTTTTCTTTAATGAAAAATGCTTTTTTCGTTGCTTAATCAAAATATTTAGCATTTACCTCATTACACCTAGCAGAACACAATGCTAGTAATCAATCGGAAATCTGGTAACATATTCTACGTTCACACTCTCAAGCATTACGTCGAAGCGGACATAGTGGTCTGGTCTCGGTGAATTTTGCTACGAAAAGTATCATCAGTACGTTCTATTCCAATTTCGCCTAATTCTAGTCACCCAAACGTTGCTCCTTTAAAAAAGCCAAAGTTTAGTAAGGTATTTTTCTCAAAATTATTCTTTGACTTGGATAATAATAATTGGTTCTCAGTTTATTCGCAATCAAATGGTTCTGATGCATATAATTGTTTTATCCATTTACTAAAATATTACATTGATAAAAATACTTTTTTTGATAATCGGAAAATCAAAGAAAGCATAATCGAACCGTGGATTTCTGTTGAGTTATGTTAAAAAATTCGATTTAAAAATAGATTATCCAAAAAAATTATTAAACACCCGAGCAATCTAGATCTTAAAAAACAGGTTAGCTTACTATGTAAAACTATTCTGTGTAAAAATGGAATTTTATAAAAAGAAATTTAGAAGTGCTAAGGGTCACACAAAAAAACTGGAAATTGCTTGATGAATTACTGGGTAAGGATAGGAAACATACTGCCATTGATGAAATTGTAATTGATGATAAGCATGTGGTTACCAATGACTATGAAATAGCTGAGTTATTTAATAACTACTTTGTTGATACTGTTCTTGAGCTAAACTCTAACATATTTAATGACATTGAGTTCTGTGAAGATTTAATTTACAACAACTCGGAACCGAACTCGGTTGTCTTCTATGAAACATTTCCTCTTGAGATTTCGGAAGTAATCACGTCGATTATACAACTCGCCGGATTTACTGCGGCGGGAGTGCATTCTAACCGCATTCGATCCGCATTTAAAATGATTCTTATTATTGAAACCGACGGAAAACTGCGTTATCGATTCGCAGTGAAACTGCAATTCCATTAGCTGTCAAAATCTTATAATTCAATTTTATGGTTTTTGCTCTAAAATTGTTGCGTTCAATTTTAATAAAAAATGAAAAAGTGTTTTAAATTATGGATACTTATGCCTTTTTTTATATTCTCACGATGAAGATCCGTCGTTGAATAGAAAGGAAACTAGAAAAGCGGTAAGAAATATGAATCAAAATATATTTCAGTTGTCGAACGCCCAGTAAGTAAAGATGAATTTATGTTTGTGATTCGCAGAGCTAATACGCAGGCTAATACGCAGAAGTTTGGAGTTCCACGTAAGCGAACGTACAACGACACCAGCAGTGGAAACTCGAACACATCGATACCGAATTTGGAACATTGGAGTGGTGCTTTAGAAATACCGTTGCCTGAATTATCCGAAGACAATCTCGAATTACCTCTCCCAAATGAAAATCCAAATCAAGCAGAAGTTCCACGGTCCAAAGGGCCAAAATCTTTAAAGCTGTTGGAAAAACAAATTAATATCCAACAAAAACTATGCGATAATATTGAGTCATTTATTAAAACGCAAAATGAGCGATCTGCAGAAATGATATCTAATCAAAAAAAATATATAGAGCAATCGATAGACTTGCTGATCGTCAAAAAACAAGCAATGCAATTTTGCAACAGCGACTGGCAGAAGATAAAAGGCACAACGAAAAAATGGAACGTGTTGCTCTAGAAAAAAATAAAATGAAAATGCAAACAGAATTAAATTTATAAATGTAGATTATAGTTGTTCATGGCCAAGGAGGCTTATATTATGTGATTAACCATGAAGACTGGTTAATTCTTATTGTACCTACTATATTAGTAGTACTTTGTTATATACTATACTAGCTGACCCGGCGAACTTCGTGCCGCCTCAGAATTAATAAATGTTGTGTTAACTTATTAGCTGGACAGTGGACACTTTCAGTGGACCAACGATTTGATTTTGAATTGTGAAGTTTAAATGATCCACATCATTGTTCTTTGCCGCAAGAATTCCTCGTTCACTCAACCAATTGTGATTTTTGTGGTTAGCAATGATGTTCGGGAACACTTTGTTGATGAGCTGGTCCTTCGTTGATACGAAATTGCGAAAATTCGGCGGAAATGAAATCAATCCGTTCGATTCGTCGACAGGAAAAGGGTCATTACCGATTGGAAATTTCAACGCTGAATGAGCCTTTCTGCATCCTTCTAGCAACGATGCCGCTATCCCAGAAGAAGCGCAACTGCTGCAGCAATTTCGGATCTTGCACGAACAGTTGTTATAGATGCGTCGATTGTTATAGTCGACCGACTCACAGGAGATATTTTATGTTATTTTGAGAAAGATATGCTAGTGGAATACTAACTAACCAATTACTGAAGCTCGTACCGAAGTATAGCTATTGTTCTATTGGTCCTTCCTGAGGAAGTGCGTTAGCATGCCAGGAGATATCGGGCCTTGAATGTTAGTTGATATTGGTTAGTTTATACTTACATACACTTTGTAGAGATGTGCAGGAATCAGGATTATTCTCGAACGTTAAAATATACTTTGTAGTTTACTTGTTACTTTATTTATTATTTTAATCTTATGGAGAGTGACAGTGCCTCCTTGAATACAAAATTAATAATGAGATTTATATAGAGAGTAGAGACTATGCTCTATTTGGTTTATGAATTACGAATTACGAATGTTTTTAGTTACAATTTTTGGTTCTTATATACTAAAAATTACTTTGTGTTTTACAACAACATACAATATTAAACATTAATTAATTTCCTCATTACACATTTTGGGGTTTTTTAGGTCTCTTCCGCTTTTTATTGTTTTTTTGTGTTTTCATATTTCGTCAATATACAATATTCAGACTTGTTTATGTAAACAAATTTATGACAATTCCGTATTTTATTACTACCAGACTTTATTATATAATTTTATGCATCGATTGCGTTTTACATTGTTTTGTTATTTTGGATGATACATTTCACAACACAGTGGCTAAAATCAATGACATGAGGAATGTCTTCCCAGTTCCATCGGGCGCTTCCAGGAAAAATAAGCCACCATTTCCAACAGCAATTTCATTAATGTATCGTGCACTTCCTTCTGTTGGGGGTTCAACAGTGATGCATTCGTTCGAACTGATTGGTTCAATGCATCTCGATCTTATTCATGTTCACGATCCAATTCTCGATTGAAAGCGTCGTTTATTCCGCGATATGGCGTTGGCATTCCTAACTTGATTATCAATCTGCCGCACATGAGGTTACACATGCTTTCGATCAAAAGCAAAGCCTGGTTATGTATCTCATCATCACTCACCTCGAGATCGGGATTCTCCGAACTGACACGAATTCGATGTTTAATGGCTTCTGACATGTCATCCTTGTACTTATTCCACAGTTCACATGGATAGAAATTAATGATAGAAAATAATGTGCGTATCTGACATGGAGATGCAGAAACAATTGCTTCAGCGATTGTCATGTCCCCAAGTATCGTTTTCAAGAAAATTGAGCTGCTGACATGTTGGGCACGCTACACCATTGACAGTTCGAAGTAATTCAAATGATGTCGGCCCACGAACATCCACCAGCAAAAGCCGCAAGTAGAGGCATTCATCGTTCTATGTATGAACTGTGTAAATGCGACGAAGAGCATCAGTAGAACGCCCATACAGATGATCGGGAACCGCATCGCCTTGCTTCCGACTTTAAATTTTTTTCCATGAAGCGTTCCAAGTATAATAACGGGGAATCTCAGAGTAGAGCAACGTTTGTGCATACGGATCACTTTGGCAAATGGAAAAGAAACTGGTCAATGTTGGCACTGGAAGTGTTTCAGCACGTTGTGCAACATTCGATGCGTTAAAATAAACTCATTGACTATTCTCTAGATGCACCGCCAAAGGTACAACAGTGGGATGATGTTCAGGATTGGGGAATGAGAATATACGCCAAATTGCCTCATTGCAGCTCACGCATATCGCCAAATCGTTTGAACGCCAAAAAATGCCATATCGTTGCCTTTCGTGACATATTTGCAGATGTATTTGATCGACTTCACTGATTTGCAATACTCCACGTTGCAAGGCACCTTGCATATTTTGAAAAGAAGTGGCGAATACGAAACAATCCAAGTGTTGTCGACCACGAAATCGTTTCCTTCCACTTCCTCTGTGATAATTCTACCGTTATCATCGGGTGATCGACGCCGATACAGTGGATAACCATCGTTGCCAGTGATAGTCTCCGCTGTCAAATTTCGTGTGTTACGCTCCGAACACTTGCCGTCGACCAGGCACGGTGATTGGGAGTTGATGGCGCCACACGGACCGTGAATCATGTTCGTAATTACAACGTCATTACTGGATCAGTTTCGGGGTCAGGAATCTTGGCACATATAATGGCATCTATTTGGTACAAAATATACATAACCTTCTACAATGTCAATTCATCAAACTGAACTGACCTCTGTGAAATCACTTTTCTCTGATGAATTTGAGAAAAATAATCGTGCGAAGAGAATTAATTGAATCGAATTCAAATGTAATAACCGTTGAAAACGGAATGAAAATTGGTGAAAACTCGAAAAAAATGCTGATAAATCGTTAAGGACGTACTCAATGGTATGCAAAAGAGACATGAAATACTTAGACCAGAAACAAACGAAAACAACAACAAATTCCCATATAAAATCTTCTTTCTCAAGCGTTGTCAGTTGCAGAGACATGAATAAAGACAACTAATAATTGGTTGGTCTTTTTTCTGTAAAAAACCATTTAGTTTTTATTTTTTTTACAGTTTTAAATTTTCGTGAAAATTAGAAATTAACAAAAAAAAATTCATCGAAATCAGTCAATCCGTTCTCGAGATATCATCAAAAAAAACATTCCATACAAAATATATGAGAAAATGAATTTTCTTCATAAATTATGTTTTCGTGAATTTTTCCGATGTTTTAATAGTTATTCTGCTTTTCGGGGTGATCAATGAATTAATCATTCATTATCCATTAACAAAAATGATTACGAAACTTCAAAATGAAGCGGCCAAATCCCTCTATGGGATGTAGCGCCAGCGAAAAAAAAAAAAAAAAAAAAAAAAAAAAAAAAAAAAAAAATCAAATGTTCCGGAAAGCGAGCGTTCCGGAGTCAATCAGTGAGACAATCTGTGATATATACATACGAACAATGAAATGCCGAACTGGAATAAAAAAAATATTTAAAAAAATTATTAAGTACTTTCGTGAGGATTGAACCCGAAACATTTTCTATTCGAAGTATGATGTTACACGTCAACAACTATATCATTTAGGCTGCTCAGATATAAAATTTGGGACACAACAAACATACAAATATTCAAAAAAAAAGTTCGAAAAAATCATAGTAATCTTTGAGCGTTACACGCAAACAAACATTTCTGTTTAATTATTATATTAAATTAGGCTGTATACACTTGTTCAATAATTTTAAGAAAAAATTGTGATAATAGCTAAGAAGGCCAAGTATTTTCTGAAGTATCCAAGATGGCTCTTGTTTAGTTAATAAAAATAAATCAATGGGGCATGCAAAACGAGTTTGTTTTTGTTTCTGCTCATCAGATGTCATTACCGTCGTGATAAAGGTTACAATAAAGTTTGGCATTTAATTTTATGGCTACGAAGTTCGAACACGTCGATAAACGACTTATAACATTTTAAAATATAAAAATTGTTTTGTGTTATTAAATTCACCATACAGTTTTATAAAAAACAATAATGGCATTTGACATTCTAACCTGTACCGAGAAATCATGCTTGGATCAAAAAATCAATTTATAACGTAAAAGTGTAATCTTACCAAGTAATCTTTGGCTTCTATCTCCATTGCTATATAATGATCTAAAATAATTTGAAGAGTCGCTGTTTCCCCAAATGAAAGAGTCGTGACTCGCCCCTGGACACGTAGCATCTACATCTTATTCTTTGTTTGTGGTCACAAATCTTCGAAAAAAAATATTTATTTATAGAAGAAGTTCGTTCATTCTTACTATCATCGTATTCAGACTAAAAAATCCTTTCCGATTATAAAAAAGATGGGCATTATCTCCTGATGGCTTTGCAATTTTTATGTGGGTCCCATCTATACACATAACAATACCAGGAATTTTTGATTTTGCGAAAAATAGTATCTAGCTTCCGTTTTCTCGGCCTCTGTCATTTGAAAATTTATCCATTTTGGACATAAAATCTCTTCTAAAATTCCCAGAACTTCATTTAACACCACAGAAACTGTTGGTTGTGCCGTCCCTACAAAAAAATCCTGGCCAACACCATTCTGGTAGCCGCTTTCAGCTAAAAATCGTAATGTTGCCGCAAGCTTAAATTCTGGCGTGAGAGACGATGACTTTACCACTAATGGTAGTTTGGTTTTTAATTCTGCTAACACATATTTGAACGCAGCTTTATTTAGCCTAAAGTTTTTAATAAATCTAAAAAATAAATTAACGTTTTAATCTAAATCACAAATCCAGAATCATTTCCATTCCACTCACTGTGTGTTTGATAATTGGAATATGTTTTGGCACAAATTACGAACTGCTTTTCTGGACTCTTTTCTATTCGATGATTCTTCTTCCTCGTTCGAATATAAAAAAAGATTAATTGTGTCCATAATTAATTAAAAGTCTCACTTTAAATTAAATTATTTATGGAATTGAAAACAATTTAAATTCGAAAAAACACTAAATTTTAATGTTAATATTTTGACAGCTGTTGAAATTGCAGATTTACTGCGAAGCGATAACGCAGTTTTCCGGCGGTTTCAATAATAGGAATAATTTTAAATGCGGATCGAATGCCCTCCCGCCGCAATAAATCCGGCGAGTTTTATAATCGACGTGTTTCTAGATTTATAAAAAACTTTAGGCTGAATAAAGCTGCTTTTAGATATGTTTTGAAAGAGCTAAAAAGCAATTTACCAAGTGTGGTTAAATCGTCTTCTATAACGCGGGAATTTAAATTGGCGGATACTTTACGATTTTTGGCTGAAGGCGGATACCAGAATGGTATTGGTCAAGACTGTTTTGTTGGAATGGCACAACCAACGGTTTCAGTAATTTTGTCGGAAGTATTTAAAATCTTAGAAGACATTTTATGTCCAAAATGGGTTACACTTAAAATGAGCGAAGCCGAGAAAACAGAAGCTAGGCTCTATTTTTACTCCAAATGTAAAATTCCTGGTATTGTAATGTGTGTAGATGGAACACACATAAAAATTGCAAAGCCAGCAGCAGATAACGCGCACCTTTTTTACAATAGGAAAGGATTTTTTAGTTTGAATGTGATGATAGTAAGATAATCTTTTTCTTTTATTATGTATACATTATATACGAGTATATTTTTTTTAAGATTTGTGATCATATAGGTACAAAGGATTCGAAGTGTGGATGCTACATATCCGGGGGCGAGTCAAGACTCTTTCATTTGGGGAAACAGCGAGACTTCGGAATATTTTAAATCTGTATACAACAATGGTGATGGAAACCATAGATTACTTGGTAAGGATGCAGTTTTCTTTTCTATACTAATTTTCCTTCCAAACGTTTAATTTATCCTTAAAAGGCGATGCTGGATACCCACTATTGCCTTGGCTTATTACTCCTTTTAGATGTGCGGGGATAAATACACCCAAAAGCCGTTTCAATAAGAGCCACAGTTCCGGTCGTAACATCATCGAGCGCACAATAGGCGTATGGTAAAACTGGTGCAGATGTCTTCTTGGGGTAGCCCGTCATTTACATTACACTCCAGAAAAAGCTGTGAGAATGATTAATGTGGCAGCAGCACTTCACAATATTCGCATTCATTTTAATGTACCAGAACACGAAGAGCAATCAATCCAAGAGGAGAATGAAGTAATCGATTACGGAGAAGTAGTAAATTCACAAGAATTCCAAACGTACTCTACAGAGGCGAATGAATTTAGAAATCAAATTTGGTTGAATTTCTAGTATCAAAATAAAACAAAATTTGTATATGTTAATTTAAATGTGGTTTATTTATTCATTAAAAATAAAAAAATAAATAAAACTATCAGTGTTCATAGGTTGGGTAAATCACAAAATTGTTCAGTCTTCCTGGCTATTATCAATAATTCAATACTTAAAATTAATTCTTAAATTCCGGTTTTAACTTATATTTAAATGTATAAAATAAAAAAAAAATCAGCTTTCATGGTTGGGTGTCACAAAATATCAGCCTCCTTGGCTATTATCACATAATTAAAATTTAAACATCGAGTTCAGCTTTCTTTAATTCAATTTCAAGAATTCGCCGTTTAATTTTATTTTAGCACCAAATACTCCATTCTCTCGTGGTGCCTTTTATTCTCCTCTAGTTCCTGCCGCAAAATCTCGCTAATGTTTTTTTGACGATCACTTTGCCGGTCGATTGCCCTATACATTTTTTTTTTTTGATTTTATGAAATTTTTTATGCTTTCGTAAAGCTGTTGCTGAATATTTATATGTTTCTCCAACAGTTTTAACGATTTTGGCCCTTTAATTTGTGGCACTTCAGTCTGTCTTCCAATTTCAGTCGTCCTTTCGCCTTCGAGAATATCATCGGACAATGCAGAGGATTGCAATGCATCCATTCCATTTGTGTTCGGTATAGAAGTCTCTATTGTTGAATTTATGTTCGCTTCGTTAAATGTTCGCTTATGTGGAACTCCAAACTTCTGTATATTTGTCAATCCATCGACACTATCGCGTAAAGAAACAAGTTGAATAACTTCCTCCTCCAAACGGGAAAACGCAATTTGTTTGTTAGCACCGCCACTAGTAGCCCTTAGTTCTCGCTTATTAAAAGCTAGTTTTTTCCTTAAGGAAGATTTGTGATCACTCCAAACCTGAAATCAAATAAAAAAAAAAATCATTTATTCGTAATACATATAACTAAACCCTCTAACCTTTCTCCACTCGGCGGTTTCCTTAATTGGTGGCCCTATTGTGTTCAACTCGTCCGTTAATTTTTCCAAAATCCTTGAATCACATCAAAATCTAATTTGGTTAAATTTTTGGCAATATCGGGGTGCTGCTTCATCATTTCCACCATCTTCTCAAATTGAGCTCTGTTGGTGGTACGTTTCCTATAAATAATTAATACAATTTGGATTCAAAAATTTGTTTGTTATTTAAAATTCACAAGTTATACGCTTTATCATTCTCCGTTACAAAAAAAAAGTAGCATGAAGCACGACTATACAGCTTGAAATCCGCATTAAATTTGAGGCGTATTTACAATGACAGTTTTGTATGGAGTGCGTTTCACCCGCGAATTCAGTAATATCAATTTTTCGCACTGCATTACCGTCATTCGTTCACTTTTCATTCGACGTATTCAATAATACGTCAAACGTCAAATTCGAATAAAATTCCCTCCGCGGTCAGTCCGGCGAGTTGTATAATCGGGGTGAATATCTTCATTGAAACCGTCTAATTCGACAAGCAATGTTAAAGTTAGTAATTTTTTGGTGAAAAATATTGCGATATACATATATTGCTGACGTGCTTTCATTTATTACAAATTTCAGTTTTACTTCTGGAATCTTTCCGAATAAGCTGAAACAAGCGGATGTTATTCCTGTACATAAAAGCTGTGATAAAAAGAGTATTTGTAATTATCGCCCAATTAGTTTGCTCTCAGTTTTCGCCAAAATATTTGAAAACTAGCTTATTCGAGAATCACTAGCTTTTTGAATCACACAAATTTTCTACATCTGAAGCAGTTTGGTTTCAGGAAATCTAAAAGTACCAAAAATACATTGCTGGAATTTACGAACTTTTTGAATAAAGGTCTTGACCAAAGAAATTGTATTGCTTCAGTTTTCGTGGATTTGAAGAAGGCCTTTGATTTCGCGGGGTAACACTAAAATGGTTTGGTTATTATCTGTCGAATAGGTATCAGACTGTGAAAATTAAAGTTTGTGTAAGTCAAAACAGATTAATTAATGAAGGTGTTCCGCAAGGGTCCGTATTAGGACCTCTGCTATTTTTAATTGATTTAAACTCCATGATTTGCATCTGTTAAGAAAATGGTGTGCACACATTCAATGATTTTAAGCTCAAAAATCAAACTTATGTTTTTTAGTCCTATTGACGTTTCCATTGCTGATCCTATTATTGTTTATCATAACTTGCAATGTACCCGTAATATTTGTTCCAAAGAATGTTGTAAGTTTAAATGTGTAGGGCTCATGATTAATAACTGCTTGAACTGGAAGTATCACATTGATGTTGTTCGTAATTATCTGGTATCGATGATTCGTAAAATGTATAGTATACGGTTATCTTGCTCTATTGCTATTTTGAAAATTGTTTATTTCGCTCTGGTTGATTCTAAATTATCATACGGTTTAGTTTGTTGGGGAGGTACATATTACGCTAGAGTGCAGCCTCTTGTTATTGCCCAGAAACACATACGGAGAGTAATGAATAATAAACCAAAGCTTACAGAGTCCTGCCCGTTATATCGATCTCTAGAAATTTTTCCGTTGAGACATTTATTTGTTTGTAAAGTTGTTAAAGTTTTTTATACAATGAGAATGAACGGAAAAAAATATATGAACAATAAAACGGACGTGTATGTAGTTACATTGGAGGTTTAAGAACGCTTCAGAACTGTCATAGTTAACAATATTGTTACAATGTAGAGTTCTTGAACGCGATATGAACGATATGAAATTCCTTCACTGTTTTCGAGTAATATGTAGTTTACAGATATTCCTTTTGTATTTTTCGCGTTAAAATCGCCTCCGATTATGAAGTTAAAACCGTGCGATTTGAGTAACGTAACATAGTTTGCTTTATTTAGATTATAACGCGGAGGGCAATATATTGAAGCTTGAAGGTATGTTAATTACCTTTTGGTTATTTAATCGAACATTAATGGTGGTTACTTGCATAATTTCTTTTTCAATTTTTACTCCTTCGTAATGTTTGATGTTTTCCTTCACAAATATGGTAGAATCTCCCCTCGCTTTTCCTGATGGGTGGATGGCTTGGTAGCACTGGTATCCTCGAATTCTAACGAATGAATCTTTGGTCAAATGAGATTCTGAAATTAGGCATATACATATCTATCTTTTCTATATTTAGGAAAATTTCTAACTCTGGAATTTGTTGCAACAGCCCATTTGCGTCTAACTCTTTAATTTGTTGCAACAGCCAATTTACGATTCTGAATGTGTTATTCATCTTCAACTTATTTAAAGCGTCCAGGCTTCTTTTTGTTTTAGTTGCCTTAAGTTTATTGCTTCTAAATTCTTTAAATTTTTCTCAAAAATTAGGCTTTGACCGTCTTCCTTATTACGTACTATTTCCTGCTGTTGTACAATCTGGGAGTATGTTTTTCGGCCTGCTATTGCACTTGTTGCTGGTAGTTCTACCACTGGATTTTTAGATATTGTCCTATTACTGAGCATCCCACGATTTTGGGGGCCCTGTCGTTTTTAATTTATCATTCTCAGTTGTCTGCGTAGTTCTGCATTTTCTAACTCAACTGTTCTAGCTGAGGATGTTGGTGATTCTTGGACTATGGAACTTCTTCCAAATGGGTTTTCAAAGTTCATCACCTCTGAAGGATTGCGGTCATTGGATATCGGCGACTGGGAGCCTGCTTGCTCACCCCTCAAAGTCGCTAGCACTGGGTATCCGATTCCCTACGCCGTAAGGTTTTCTCGTTTCGAGTCTCCCATATTGGTTATTATATTTAGGGAACCACCATTAGCTAGTTTTGGCCCGCGATTGGTATTTTATTTCCCATCTACACGCCGACAAATAAGTTAGGGTTTCCCCCTATCTGCCATCTGGGGACGCGCCCGATGGAAGTCCAGCAACTCCGCACAAGAAAAATAGAAATGATCATTTTTATTTCTAAATTTAAATACAAAAAAATTATTTTTCTATATACGAGTACTTACCGCAAAGTTAACGATAGCCTTTCCCCTGGAGTGATTGGATTGATCGCAGTACCCTGCTTTTATATGGATGTACCAATTAAACGAAGAAGCTCATCAAACATTTTAGGTGTCATTCGATGGAAATTTTGGAATCCTTCTAAATCATTTAATTTCATCTCAGCGACTAAAAGTTTGTGTAATATCCGAGATTACGCAAATCCATGAGAATTTCTCTAGCATTACAGCGTCTTCTTTTTCAAGATCTCTGGTTTAAGACGTGCTGTATTATGACGCCACTTGCAATCATCACGTCTAATGACAGTAATTCAAAATCATTATCATCCATATCTACATATACATATAACACCAGCCTTATTACAATATCACAAATGTTAGAAACTTATATTTTTAAACAGTAGATGGTGACAAAATCGTTCTGAGATTCGTTCTGGAATTTTAACATAGTATAAATCGTCAAAACAAAATTACTGAACGAATGAATGAACGAACAAATTGAAGTATGATCTCAGCTTTATATAAACAGTTTACAATATTTTTGCTTTTTTTGATTAGAAAACTTGAAGCTAACAATAAAAAGTTATATCACTAAAAAAAGCTTCTAAAAATTTAGGACGTATGATTATGGATCTTTACTCTAGAAGGCTCTGGTGATATACAAAATTTACTTAATATAAATAAACAACCAAAACAGTTGAACATTCATTGCAAACACAAAACCACAAGCTAATTACTAAAAATATAATAAATAAATCACAATATTTAATTTTATTTTATCTGTTAACCCTCTTTTCAGATATTTTCCAGCGTTTACACAATGGACCGAAAACGATAAAGTCATGATGCTCACAAAAGGATATAACAATAAGTAAGTTTATATATTTTTGTTTTTGTCGAATCAATCTTTTGTGAATATTGCTTAATTTAATTAGAATAATTTACTTTTATCTTTACATAATAAAAGTTATTATTAGTTGTGTATGTATAGCAAAACCAACGTTTGGTAGCAAAATATTCGATATGTACACAGTTCAAACAAATTTTTGTTTTGTGTTGAGGTTAGGCAAATTTTTAATTTGTGAAACATTTTTTTTGTTTTTTTTCATTTTTAATTTTCACTTTTTAAGTACACAAGGGAACATCAGGAAATTAAAATTAATTGAAGCATCCAACTGTGATTTGCGTACATTTTTTGTATTATTCCACAAAATTAATATGGTTTCTAGTTATATCTACATAATATTCCATATGTTTAAAAAACATGTATTTTTTTTTAATAATAATTTTCATTTGTACTTTTATGTGTATGGTTTTGATTTTTGATGAGCTACCCATAACCATACTTTTAATTTTCACAAAAAACTCAATTTAATTTCTTCTGGTTTTGTAAATATGTGTGGAAAACCGAAAGAACACAAAAAATTCGAAACATAATAAGTTTTTATTCTTTTGTTGATCGGTAGGTTTCAATAAAGAATAAAGAATGTGTACAGCATAAACATGTACGTTCATAAAAAAAAATTGCGTGTTTAGAAGATATTACACAAACAAATAAAATAAAAGTTTAACTTTATGGCTGTGGCGAAGAAGGGAAAACTTTTTTTTTATGATGTTCCTGCTTAAGGTATTTCATGTTTTGTTATTATTACTTTTATTGCAATTTTGACTAAATGTTATTAATGATTTTCTTGTTTATAATTTAATACATGGAAAAGTTAAAAATAGAATAATTTATATATTGGAAAATTTATTTGAAAATTATTCCTTTACATTTTTTATTTAAATATTAA
Source organism: Tipula helvola (assembly GCA_963556165.1). Taxonomy (NCBI): domain Eukaryota; kingdom Metazoa; phylum Arthropoda; class Insecta; order Diptera; family Tipulidae; genus Tipula; species Tipula helvola. The sequence continues at coordinate 35,168 of CAUVYM010000509.1, forward strand.
TTGGAAGGGAAATGTATTTAAGCAAAATAAAACTAAAAAGTTGTGTGTTGCATATACATATTCCCATCACTTGTTTGTATGTGAAAATTTATTTTATGTTGTGCAAAAATATAACAATTAATGTGATTTCCTGTTACTAACAGAAAAATTAAAAAAACAAACAGGAAATTTCTTGTAATTAATTGAATTTGACATTTCATGTCATCCGAAATAATTTATACGGTTCTTTTATCGTTTAGACAGTAAAATTTACAGTTACTTATTACGATTCGATTTTACTTTTGGTTGTGAGCAAATTTATGTATTCGCGTGCAATAGTTAGCTCACAAGTTATTATTATTACCGTTATTTAGATATAGTCGTTTTTTTGTTTATTTAATATTTATTCGATTATTGAATGACTTGAACATCGATTTGTTAAATAAATAATTTTTTGTATTATGAATCGAAATAGCACTATAGGTTATAAATTATTTTGTAAATATTTGTATCTACGTAAGTGCTAGATATTAAACAAAGTATCGATTACATACTTCCACAAAGATTATTAATTGACAAATATAACAGGAAAATGAGTGTTGATTAAACAAGGTTTGAGTTAGATGGAAGGTGGTGTGATTGATACTTTGGGGTTTAGTCGTAATTGTGCCGGATAACACTTCGGAATTGAATAAAATTATTCAGATATTATTTAAAAATGTTTCCAAAAGAATTGCCAAACCAATTTAAGTATAGTATACGAAGTTAATAAACAAATTTGTATATAAGAGTGATGTAAGATCCACGTTTTAAGAATTGTGCGGACCAGCGACCCTCATCGGTTACCTCCACAGAAAGAGAATCGTCCAAATCTAACTTTATTAAATATAAAAATTTCAAACATTTTGACATAAATCACTAACCAAAAATAAAATTTTCAATTTTTCATTTAAAACTAAATAATAAAATTTATAAATATTTATTAAAATTAATATTACTGTATAGTGTTCTGCGTCAAAGTACCAATACAATTTAGATGTCACGAATTGTTCGATTTTAAATTTGTTACCCAAAAGGCATGACGTGAAGTGGAATTTTAAATGTTTAGGCAAATCGAAAGACTTAGATATTAATGATTTTTTGTTTCGCCTTGAATCATAAGCCAAGCGTGACAATATTCCGCTTTATGAATTAGACGCTATACTACCACGATTGTTGTCTGAGGACACCGAAAAAATTATATTGGGTTTTTTCTAGGAAATACCCAGCGACAATACACTTCTAAATAAAGAATACATTGTTGATGCGATTCAGCAGTGAATCTGAACGAGAAACACGTTGCATTATTGAAATGCGAAAACAAAAGCAAAATGATTTATTTAATGACTATCTGCTAGAAATCGAAACTTTGAATGAACGTTCGATCAATAGATTATCAGAACGAGAGCTGTTGGAAATTATTCGGAGGAATATGGACCCAGCCCTACAATGTGCTATGCTGAAAAAGAACCAAATGTTTCCCATTTGGACGCCATCGTTAAACCAAATACCCAGAAACTTGATGCCGGCTGTATTCAACCCGGGAATGACGCGTCCATAAAGACACCTCAACCTCAACGCCCGACCTTAAATGCAAATTCACCGTCAACGAACATCCAAAATCACCCAGCTTCTTAGACAATCTGCATACTAAATCGCAGTGGAGCTTCAGTTAGTATTCGAGATAAGGGTTTGGAGAATCTAGTATCTTAATCCGGCTTGACATATCATAAAATAATTTCATGCGTCAAGAATTCTGATGGCCCATAAAAACGATATAATAGGATATATTGATCACCCCGTAAATTATGACGATCAGACAAACGTAGTTCGATTGTAATTTGCCCCAATACTACAAGTACAGCTGTATCTGGGAATTAACTTTTGGAAAGCATTTAATCTTTTCCCTGCTAAAATTTCTCAGATCACTCTTTCTGAATATCGAAATGAACAATACGACCTTAGCCCGGAACAGCTTAGGCAGCTCAGGGAAATAAACTCTTCTTTTACATGTTTAACAAACGAGAATTAGGTCGAACTTCGCTTATATAATACATACAATTGACGTTGGGGATAGTACACGGTTATAAAGAATTAGACCGAATATTGAGTATGGGCGTTATAGAAGAAAGCGCTTTTTCTTAGAGTTCGCCGATAGTGTTTGCTTGATGCAAAGGGTTAAAAAATTAAAACCAAAATTAATTTTTATTCCAAAATGAACATATTCACCGGGTGAACTAAATAGCTCGTGGTAATGCTAGTACACAGTGGTACACAGACCAACAGATTAAAGATACAGAAACAAGAACTGCCCTAGCACGTTAGCATTTTGTGATATTCTGCCCAAAAATTATGGTAGATGGCTATTTTTATGGGTCTTCATTATTTTATTGTATTGTTAGGTAACTACAGCAGTAGAAACCAATGGTGACATCGTAAAGTACAATTCATTCCATTGATTTTCAATTTTAAAGGTCTAAATATCTTTATTTATTACAGATGAGATATCGTAAATCGTTAAAGTTGTCAACGATACACAAATTCTGGCGCAGTTCGATCCTGCTCATCTAATTCAATGTTATTCCAATGTTGATGCCAAAACTTACTGTTCACCATTTCGAACCAAATATGTTCCAGAAAATGAATGTTAGTTTGGCAGATCAAATATTGGGCAGTACAGTATCCAGTGCAATTGGGACAACATTGAACGTTGACCCGGAAACCCGGGTTGCATGAATTTCTGAACAATGCTATACCAACCGCTCAAATTGTGCAAAGGTTTAATGTCCGTTCGATTGTTTAAATTTGCAAAATTTAAAATCTTCAGCTCCTCATGAACGATCACTCGTAATAATCTGTACAAATTTCTTGTAGTAACCATTCTTTCAAAAAACGAAAATTACTTTAAGTTTCGCAGAGGTCCTAAATTCCACGACCTGGCATTTTAAAGAATAAGTTTGAGGTTGAATACCCATATTGTTTCATTTTCTTTTTTAATTTTTAGTGGAAAAGGTGAATTTAATCTTGTTATGGAATTGTTGTTCATTACGCCAATATTATTGTGACAAAAAATACTTTCAATTCTCCATTTAAAAATTGGTTGTCCGACGAATCACAAGGAACGGATTTAGACTGGAATAGCTTTAAAACCGAATTTGAAACGAGCCAAAACTCATAGAGGAGGCAGATTTCCATGTTTTGAAGCAAAATGCGAAAATTAATTTCCCAAAGCTGCCGGTAGAAGTTGGTAAAGAAAGGCGACGAAATCAAAATTTTGGATACCTTTTTTGGCGGAAGAAGATGAGACTAATTTTGGTTCATTTGGTGCTTCTTCTGATGAATTTACCAATCTTTGATAAAGGTGTTTGAAAAATATTACCATAAAAATTGTTGTTATCCAAATGTGATTAAATTTTTAACCAATGGATGTTTGTTGATGACCGCCCACGAATACACATTTTTCCTACCAAAACTAAATGGTGACTGCTGTATATTTGGAAATTAATTCATATTTGGAGCTTACTCCTGAAGAATCGATTTTTATATTTTATAGCCCGCAAAATCGAGTGTTAACAAAAAGCGAAGTCGTTATGTTTTCATGGCAGTGATATATTTAAAAAAAGATGCTAAAATTTGCATGTATCGATTGGCTTCTAATTTGGTATAAAGCCATTGGATATGGAATTGATACCGCACATATAAAAAAAAGTTATAGGTATACCGGTAGGCAAACATTTTTTTTTCGAAAATCGTTGGAGGCTAAATATTGTAAAACAACTGTTGTCATGCGTTTCTATGATCATTACCACGGTAAAAACAGTTTAGTTTAGCTCGCTAAAAAATTAATTGAAATGAACAAATAAAAATTGTAATTGGCTCTAAAATAAATCTCATATTGTTAGACTCAATTTGTATATTTCAGAAGCAATTTTCTTATTATGACAAACCACCAGGTATGACTCCACTTACAGACAACCCTTACATATTAAAGCCACACCTCGTTAGAAGCATAGTATAACAGAGGCAAAAATGTCTGCAAAGTTTATACACCATAACCTTACCGGCATCTAGTTAAGATATTTGAGTCTCGTTTGTTATCGGAATTAACCAGACAAATCACTCCACGAACTAAGAACGGCCATGCACCACCACCATTTATGTTGGGACTTGGTATGTTTCCACAATCGTTCTTAAGGAGTAAACTCCAGTCGCGCATCTAAACTGACACGCACCATTTTGCTGATTTGCGATAAGCAAATTTGTAAGGGGTCTTAAAAAATGTATATTCTAAACAGATCAAACCTTAGTTTGTGAAGATCGAATACAGTCTAATTTTACATTTAATTCATTAATTTTGTAGCAGTAAGCAAAAACCACATAGCTTGAACATAAATTGATTTATAGAGTTTTTCAAATTTACTAAAATTAAGAAAAGAGAAATTTTGGAACGGCATATGCCCAATTTTTGTCAAAATTAATATTACGACGGTTTTGTATGATAGAAATGTAAATACGTTTTATGGCGAGACAATACTAGCATAATATAATTTATGAAATGGTGACTCACATTTACATAAATAAACTTAAATGGACATGTTGTTGTGAAACAACCTTATTTTCACACCCCCATCCAAAATCCTACATAAAGATTGAAAACATTAAACGCGCAAAAAAAATAACCAAGCAACCCCAAAATCCCCTATCCCAAAAACATAAATACAAAACAAATTCATAAGTCATCAAACCCAAATAAAAGAATCCCCAACAACAAAACATAAACACATGACAATTCACGACTATAGAAAAGAAAAGAAAAGAAAATATAAATATGCAACAACAAAAACTGTAAGAATGTATAAAGAAAGAAAATAATAATGAAGCCATATGAATCACAACAACAAATAATGCACGCGTATGAAAATGTATTGAACTATATAATGCACAAGCCAAAGTCAATAAACTAGAATTGCGAACCAATACAATGTTCATGTAAAGAAAATAAAACGTTAAAACAATGAACCCAAAAAAATATGTATGTTGACAAAACCAAAATTGCAAAGTTAAGAAATTACAGGAAACCAATTATTGTTAGTGTAAACTAATTGGTAGATTTAGTATATAAGCACCAAAATTTAAATCAATAATAATCAGTACTAAATAAAAACTCCGTATCTTATAAACTGTAATTATTTTTTAAAAGTAAAACAAAGTAAAAGTTCTGTTCTAAATTAATAAACATTGTGAAACCAATTCAATAATATTACAACAACACAACACTGTACAACGATTACATTCAATAAATAACCAGAAAACTGAAGACATCTATTTTTGATTTCAACCCGTTGAAGATTCAACTTTCCACCTCATACCACCGTTCGTCATTGTGAGCAGCCATTAATTTCTTGGTAAGTATCATTCCGCGAAAACAATTAACATTCAAACCAACCTACTAACACCTTACAGCAAAGGCCTTATAACATTTCGGCACGCGATCCTAGCGCTTGACAACCGCTAGGAGGGGTTCAAATAAGTGAGAAATCACACGTTGCCCTTGTGACCGTCTTGTTCTCTAAGGTATCCTAACTTAGACTAACATCGGTGAGCCTATCCTCACCTTCTCACTGTAGAGACTATACCAAGACATAACAGAATCAGCCCCCACCAGAGGTAAGCTGACTACTACACACAGAACACCCAATGTTAACGGTCGAAACACAACATTAATTATTTTAACAACGGTTAGGATAATTACACACAAGCAACCACAAGTCTTTTGGAACTTCAAAAAAAAAAGTTAGTGACTTGGGATTGATATATCTAGACTGGTAACAGATCAAGTGTGTCAACCCCAACTCACAACATTAAATGGCGCTGTAGTTAAAAGTTCCGTAGGGCAGCCACGAAGAGTAATTATATTAAGACAATAATTTTTAGAACGCTAAAATAAAATCGTAAAATCATACAAATATTCACGCCGGGTGAATAAAATTGAAAGTAGTTAAACTCTTAGACAAAGGAACAAAGCGAGTTTAGCCTAGGGTTGTAATAAATCCCAACTTTCCATATTGTAGGAAGTTAAAACACACAGTAAATATTTTTTTTTTAACGTAAATTTTAAGTAGAAGAAGTAGTGTAATATATGAGCGGCGCGAATCCTCCACCAGTGGAATTTGGTAAATCACAGAAAACACCACGATCACCAACTCAAGTCAAACCAAACCCGCGAGCACCATCTTTATTCAGGGACAATCGAACGCGCTCCCAAACAGAAAATAGTAATAGTGATTCTGAAACACAAACATCTTGCGAATTAGAACCAATAAAAAACAAACAGCCTAAACTCAAGAACAAAGTGACAGAGGAACAAACTATACTACATACAAACAAAATAGACCAGAAGACAGTAGAGACATCAAGAGAAGAGCAACCCAGCGAACAAACACCAGTAGTTGAAGTAATAACACACCAAGAAGTAAAGGAACCAAAAGAAACAAAAGTCATCACAAAATACATCCAAGTAGCAACATCCAATAACGTAACACAACACAGAGCACCCGATCAAACAAAATCGCAAAACAAAACAAACAAAATGACGACAACAAGAGAAATCCAACAAAATATTACGACCATGATACCCGAATTCAGCGGTGAGGACGACAAAAATATAACAACAGATTTAACAAGATTTCTCGGATTAGCGGACAGCATATACAATACCCTTACAAAGCCAGAAGAAAAGAAAATATTTGGAAATCTGATAAAATTTAGACTGACGGGAGGAGCATATGCGAGAATCTGTAGCAGACAAATTGAAGACTACGAAGCATTAAGAACAGTACTAAACAGTATGTATACAAAAGTTTGGACCTTGAATGAATTAGAAAAGAAATTCGTAGAGTGCAAACAATTATACGGTGAATCTATTAGGAACTATGGACAAAGGGTAATAGAGACATTAGAAGATTACAAGAGCGGATATAGGACAAAATACTGTATACCAACGATAGACGAAGCATATGCAAAGCATCTAGCAAACACGGCAGTACAGACATTCAAAAGGGGCATCAACAATATAATACTAAAAGAGAAAATAGCAACCATCAAAGCCGAAGACGTAGAGGAGATAATGAACCATACGGAAGACATAGAACGGATGTTAATGATGACAAATGGAGAAATCACACCTGTGATACCGTACGAAAAATTACAACCAAACTACACTAACAGAATAAACCATAATATTTACAGAAATAACCCAGTAATATGCAATTACTGTAACAGACCCAACCATACGTATGATATATGCAAGTCCAGAATATGGGCACAAAATAATTCAAGGCTTCAACAACCCGAGAACCGGTACACATTTGGATACAATACAGATAGATATATGAACTCAAACAGAACGAAACCAAATTACAGTCCACAACAAACAACAAACCACAATCAATCATTTCCACACGAATACAGAAACCATCAACAACAAAACGTAACTGGTTACAGGGATAGGAACACGGAATTAGTACAAAGATTCAACAATTACAAACGACCGCCAGACCAGGGATACAATACAAACAGACCGACAAAATACTGCTCATACTGTAAAACTACAGTAGGACACACCTATGAAGAATGCCGAAGTAAACTACGTGGGAACCAAAATAGGACCAATAATTATGAACCCCGACCGCAAGCAGGAAATACGAACATTGAAGAAAAATTCGCAAATATGAAAATCAATATGATCACAGCACAACCACAGTTACAAAATGAGGAACAGCAACCGGGAAACGAGCGGGGACTCGCCCAGTTGGAACAGTAGGCCAAACCCGAGCGGGTCCAAAAACTTACCAAAACGCAACAATAACGAATCCTACAATTATGAACACACGGAATATTGCCATGATCCCAATGAACAAAACCACAAACAACCAAACTCAAATAAACCATAGCTCAAATCAAAAACAAATTGTCATCGAACCAACGTACACAATCAATTTAGCAAGTAAGCGAACAAAAGCCGTCTCCAGCCAGACGCACAACGATGTAAATCCTAAACAAACAAAAGCCGTCTCCAGCCAGACGCACAACAATTTAACTCCTAAACAAACAAAAGCCGTCTCCAGCCAGACGCACAACAATTTAACTCCTAAACAAACAAAACCCGTCTCCAGCCAGACACATAATAACTTAACTCTTAAGCAAGCAAGCAGCATCGCCAACTCAACACAAGCAGAAAAACTAAATAACAAACAAGTACAACCAACTTCGAATTCGACAAACATCATAAAATTAGATCATGAGCACAACACAGCAATATCTCTAACTATTCCGACCGACGTTCACGAAACAACACAACAAGAAAACCAAGCAGAGCAAGACAATGAGGAAACAACCAATAACACACATAAAGCCATGAACATAATAACAACAGCGGACAAGGAAAAGATAACAGAAACCACAAAACAAATACACTCAGTAAAAAAACGTAGTAACGACAATTTTCTTCTCACTATGGAACACGAGCAAGACCAGTTATCCGGCGATAACATATTAGAAAACCTGTTGTATCCGGCAACATACGAAGGAAGTAATCCGATCACACAACGCGATAACGAAGACGCCACGTCACCACAAGAAGGCAGCACAAAAATAGAATACCCAATAAATACCATTACAGGAGTAAATCTTCAAAATGACCAAACACAAGACACTGGCGAAATTCCGATTTTGGTACTGAACAAAGTAGTGAATGAAAAACAGAACAGCGAACACCAAACCATAATAATCAATCCAATTTCAACAAAAGAAGACGTAGCAAAGACAGAAAAATGGGAACCAAACGTTAGGGCATACACACAAACTGACACTACAATTTCCGCTAAAAATATCCCTGTTATAATTACGGCCAACAAAGACACAGAAACAATTAATAATAATTATCCTCAAACACAAAGCAACGATACAGTAGGAAATCCCGGACATAACAAGTTCACATTAACATTCCCGACATTGGAAATTATGAGAAGAGCGAGAAAGTCAGCTACAATCCGAGCACATCCAGCAAAATCGGATGGAAATTTTCTTGTGACGATGGAACACAGTCAAGATCAATTGGCTGGCGTTAATACACTAGAGAACTTATTGTACCCAGTTACACATAGCGAAACCAACCTACTCACACAGTGCAGAAAAGACAGAGACACAATACCACCGCAAGTAGACAGCTTAGAAGCAGAGGTACTACCAGACTCTAGGATAGAAATCAAGCATGAAGATAATCAAACACAGACTACAACCACAATCTCAGCAGAAATAAACAATCACAAAAAGACAGAAACTGAAAACAACATAATCAAACCAATTCAAATACAAAACTACACACAAGCCGTCGACAGCTCGACGCTCAATACAAACCCTAATACAGAATACAACAAAACTCAATCCACCCCCATTCTAATAAAAAACCAAACAAAAATGACAGATTGCATTCCAATCCCAGCCGAAACAGCTACTACAATTCCGACAGACACACAAATACACACCACCCTTACGGACAAGGCACAAGTAGATTCAGACAATTTATGCAATTCTGAACAGAATAAATCATTACCGCAAACAACTGAACTAAACCCAGAACGACTACAAGACTATAAAACTGAAAGGAATGACAATACCATACCGATGACAGGAATAGGATAAATGAAATGTTTCCTCACAAATATAATAACTTTTTCCTTCATGTCACAAAATAACTAACAAACATGAAAGAACAAGACAAATTCGGCCCACAAGAATAAATAAATCAAAATCCTAACTAACCCCAGAAACTAGAATAAGTTAAGAAAATATAGACTAGAATAAATAAAAGAATCAACAATCATAGAATTAGTAATTATTTTAACTTTAAAAATAAATTCTTGAAAATTTTCTCAAAATGTACATGAACCCATATAGAAAAATAATTTTTAGTTTTAAATCATATAAATTTTGTCATAAACCTTTTCATAATATTTAAGAGTAGGATAATAAGTTAACTAACATAAAATCAATTAAATATAAAAAAAAATAAACTTTTACTTTCTATACAATTACAAAATGTATATATATATACAAATTTAACAAACAAATTCCTAATTCTAATCAAGATTTACAAAGTAATATATAAAGACAAATTTCTCATGTACAAATAAACATAACAAAAATAATAACAATAATAACTAGAGCAATTACATAAACAGCAGACATACATATTTTTCAAAGTCAAGTTGAAATTCCATAATAAAAACAAGAGTATCGCGTTGCAAAAATAAAATATAAAATTTTTTTCTTATCATTTACCCTACATTGTATAAGTTAACCTAGGTTAAGGTAAAATTTTTTAAAAAACATACATAAATGCTGAAATGCAAAAAAAAAAAATTAGAATTCCATTAAACCATAGGAAAAATAACTCTTCATAGTATTTAAGATAATATAACACATATATAATACAAAGAAAAAGGGAGCAGCCGAGCAAACTAGTCCAGAAGCCAAAAGTAAACGCAACACACAAGAGACGTCACGCACACAGGACAACAAGAAGATGCTACAGAACAAAAAAAAAAAAACAGATGAGATAAATATCCAACAACAGAGCATAAGATAAAATAAACAAAATAAACTGAATAAAAAACAAAACTATAATACAAAAACAAAATAACAGTAGAAAATTAAAAGCAATAAAATAACAAGACACAAATACCAAAATAAAACCAATAACAAAAAAAAAAAAAAATAATAATAATAATAATAAAAATAATAATAAACAACTACCATATAACACAATAATAGCCGAAAATTAATAGAAGATAGATAATAAACCACAAAAGCTCATAAAACACAACAAACGTCAGAAAGACGCCCAAAACCACACCAGCAAGCATCAAGCAGAACCAACAGTGAAGTGCGACAGCCCAGCTCAAACCTAGTAGTAAAATTAGGAAAAACAGCAGAGAAGTGACAACACATCAGAGCCTAATCTTGAACAAGATAGGTGAATCTCAAGCAACCTTGAGATGGCTAATTCTGAAATTGTTAAACCAACACTGGACAACAAGCAGGAAGAACTCGCAGCGAATGACACTCATGGAATAATAATAAGAAATAATAACTATACTAGAATTAAGTTAGAAATAATGTTAGAAGAGTTTTTTTTTTTTTTTTAAAAAAAAAAAAAAAAAGAAAATACATACAACTAAAATATACCTAAGTGAAAATTCCCTTCCGAAATTTTCACTTCCCAAAGGAGGAAGGTATGTTGTGAAACAACCTTATTTTCACACCCCCATCCAAAATCCTACATAAAGATTGAAAACATTAAACGCGCAAAAAAAATAACCAAGCAACCCCAAAATCCCCTATCCCAAAAACATAAATACAAAACAAATTCATAAGTCATCAAACCCAAATAAAAGAATCCCCAACAACAAAACATAAACACATGACAATTCACGACTATAGAAAAGAAAAGAAAAGAAAATATAAATATGCAACAACAAAAACTGTAAGAATGTATAAAGAAAGAAAATAATAATGAAGCCATATGAATCACAACAACAAATAATGCACGCGTATGAAAATGTATTGAACTATATAATGCACAAGCCAAAGTCAATAAACTAGAATTGCGAACCAATACAATGTTCATGTAAAGAAAATAAAACGTTAAAACAATGAACCCAAAAAAATATGTATGTTGACAAAACCAAAATTGCAAAGTTAAGAAATTACAGGAAACCAATTATTGTTAGTGTAAACTAATTGGTAGATTTAGTATATAAGCACCAAAATTTAAATCAATAATAATCAGTACTAAATAAAAACTCCGTATCTTATAAACTGTAATTATTTTTTAAAAGTAAAACAAAGTAAAAGTTCTGTTCTAAATTAATAAACATTGTGAAACCAATTCAATAATATTACAACAACACAACACTGTACAACGATTACATTCAATAAATAACCAGAAAACTGAAGACATCTATTTTTGATTTCAACCCGTTGAAGATTCAACTTTCCACCTCATACCACCGTTCGTCATTGTGAGCAGCCATTAATTTCTTGGTAAGTATCATTCCGCGAAAACAATTAACATTCAAACCAACCTACTAACACCTTACAGCAAAGGCCTTATAACATTTCGGCACGCGATCCTAGCGCTTGACAACCGCTAGGAGGGGTTCAAATAAGTGAGAAATCACACGTTGCCCTTGTGACCGTCTTGTTCTCTAAGGTATCCTAACTTAGACTAACATCGGTGAGCCTATCCTCACCTTCTCACTGTAGAGACTATACCAAGACATAACAGAATCAGCCCCCACCAGAGGTAAGCTGACTACTACACACAGAACACCCAATGTTAACGGTCGAAACACAACATTAATTATTTTAACAACGGTTAGGATAATTACACACAAGCAACCACAAGTCTTTTGGAACTTCAAAAAAAAAAGTTAGTGACTTGGGATTGATATATCTAGACTGGTAACAGATCAAGTGTGTCAACCCCAACTCACAACAATGTGCCCTTTCAAAACTAAACGATTCAACTTCTGTGATGTTAGGTTCAGTTGCCTTAGCACGACTTACTAAGAAATTGTCTGCCAGGGTTGGTAAAAAACATGTTTTAAATAAAAAAAACAAAAAAACATGTTTTTTTTGTTTTAAACTGTTTTTTTTGTTTTAAACAATATTTTTGGTTAGGATGAAATAAAGGTAAAGTTACCTACATATCAATTCAGATGAATGAAAAACTGTTTCGTATTTAATTTTTTTTTATTGATGGTATGAGTTACAAACTTATACATATCGCCGGCTGAATGCTTAAGTGTCCTACAGACCACTTTTTGCCAAAATGACATTTTAATGGATTATAGGATTTTCGGCTCTGCTCTTTCAGTATTCGAGATCATAATTGTCCTATCTTCTTTAGTTTTGATGATAATTTTTAAAAACACTGTCCTATAGCTGTGAATCAAAATTTAAATAAACTATGTTTTAATATATGAAATAAAAAGAAAACTTGAAAAATTACCGTTTTTTTAATAATCAGTTAAATTTAATTTTCCTTTTTTAATTTTTGGGGTTAAATTCCTTTAATTAAAATAATGTTCTATATCCGTATAAAATTTAAAAAAAAAAAACAATTTTTTTTTTACTTTTCCAAACATATGGTCTGTGTCCTATATCCATTAGGGCGACTTTTTTTATAAATTTAGCTTTCATTTAAAATTTAATTTATTTTTGGTAATTTGTTGGATCTCATGAAAGTAAACTAATGATAGTTTATTTAAAACTAAAGAAACTCGCTCAATTTGTATTAGGAATAGCACAAATTTTAGTTTAAATATTAAAAAGCGTCTCCTGAAAACTTAATTATTTGGTTTATAGGACACTTAAGCATTCACCCAGCGATATGTATATGGCATAAAAAACACCAATAAAATATCTCCATTATGATTATACAACAAAATTAAATAATTTTGATGTCTGCAGTAACCAATACATCTATTTTAAATTTTAATTAATTGCTGTGAAACGAAAACCAATTTAGCTGCCTTATTAGTTCCGAGTTTATTTCTTAAAGCAGTGTGAGTTAATCCAAATTTAGAAAAAATCCTTTCTATACAAGCTGATGACGATATAGCAATATGCAGCTGACCAATCAAAGCCAAATTATTACTCGAAATAATATTCGGATAAAGCGATTGCATTGACACCCACCATTCAAAATCTGTGAGCTGCTCACAATTTTTAAAATGTGAATCCCTGAATGGGTTTAATTTTGCGACAAATTTCATAAATGTGGTATTTATGAAATTTATTGAAAAATTTAATTCAATAAAATCTATTGCCTTTTCTCTTTCGTCTGCAGTAATAACTGATTTTTTTGGCTTAGGACTTAAAAGATATGCCGCAAAATGTGCATTTGTTAGTGTTTTATTGTATCTCTTTTAATATAATATTCGTGTCATTTCACCTGTCTTCACACACCTTAGCAAGAGCAGGCCAGTTTACCAGATACGACTCTAACGAATCACAATAAGAATTACAGCGAAAGTCAGCAAAACCCACATTTCAATTTTTGTTTAAAACAACTGTTTAAAAGAAAAAAAAACAAGGTGTTTTAAACACTGTTTAAAACAGTGTTTAAAACAAAGAGTTTAAAACATACCAACCCTGATTGTCTCCTACTCTCTACACCCGCAGCAGTTCATTTCCGGCTAGCTGCAGTGGGAGGTAAATTAGTCGTGGGTTTTGGTGTGAGATGTAGCATATGGGAATATGGTAATAAATGTTGGGAATCATTAAAATCAAAATAGGTTGGAAAATGTTAGAGCCCGTTGATTTTTGTAAAACGGGATAAGAGAGGTTTCAAGTTTTGCCGAGAAAACGCACAAATACACGGTGAAAACTACACTAACATTAGGATAAATCCTCGGTCGCTAAACAAATGTTCAAATGAAACACTCGAGCAATCAAATCTGGCTTTTCCTCAGATTTTTGGTCATATACTGAAGTAACGAATAGATCTGGTTTCCCAAGCACAGATGTCATTGCTATTGCATCCTGGTAATGTTGCTGCATAGCTCGAGCGAGGACTGCCAAGAAAACTGAAAGACAATATAACTGGTTTCCCAACCGGAATATTATTAGCTGCACCTTTACGCGCTAAATAGTTTTTGAGTCCGACATAACTTTCGACTGTCAGCTTTACCTGTTCTTTGCGTTGAAACCACGAACGGGTTGCTTCCACCATTGTGTAAGCATTGACACACCGTTGCTGGAAAAGTCGCCTAGTATTGTGGATAAGAATAAACACAATGGTCTTAGGATCATATTTATTCACTCGAATAGCCAAAAGGTATGCATAATGCTCCAGCATTGAAAGTCAACCTCTTGCGTCCAAATCATGTAGTGAATCTTCACCCCAACCATGTTCCCCAAATGGAAACAACAGTGCAAATTTCAGTGGCTCCAACAAATTACACAGAGGAGTTATTTGTTGCAGTGGTTAATCTTTTGGATAAATCTTTATGTTTCTATGGAATGGTGATCCACCAATACCATTTTTGAAAACACAAGCAACTTCATTCACAATTTGTGCATTATATCTTTTTGGGTCAAGCACACATTTAGTACTCAAATACATTTCAATATTTGATGTATCTACACCAGCATCAGACTGTGTGTTCTCCATTTCAAACAATGTTTTGTACGCTTGAGCAAAGGGATTGATTATATGCTCCCTGAACCAAGCAACACTATCAGCAACATCTATCTGCCAAGAACCACTATCAATTGTTTGTCTACCGACGATACGGCTCAGTGGTTAAAGCTGCGGCGTTTGGATCGGGAGGTACCAGGTTCATCATCTGATTACGATCGGTGATGACGATAAATACAACTGTGACCCCCTGTTGAGAATGCAGAATCCATGGGCCCACCCACCTTTCATGTCAGAACTATAGGCTGGTATGAAGCAATGCAATGTGCAGGTGGTTTATACAAAAACGGGGCTATGGCCGCACGTCCTCGATTTGGCTACTACTGCGTAAAGTAGTACGATAAAAGTTAACTGCGAAAGCGTTAGGAGCGCCTTGAGCCTGTAACGGTGGCTTGCCATCCTCCGTTATCAATCTATCCCACCTGAATAAATTTACTAAATATCCATGCCAATACAACCTTGAAGATTATTACTTCACAATTCTCACTGGAGCCCAATTTCAGTTTTGTTTAAATTAAATGTGCTGATACATCAGTGCATAAAGGTTCTATTACACCAAGCGCGGCACGATTATTTTTATTGATGATTATACCGTGTGCTCTATTCGCCAAAAAAAACTTCGTACCCAGATTTGAGGAAAATTAGCGCAGTAAGCTTTGATCATTCACTCAAATATTATATGAAATTGATTAATATTTGACATTTTCATTGTTTTGAAAATATTGTGCTACAAACAAACAAAATGTTGTGCGATGCGAAATAACACGATTGGTTTAATTTAAATTTAAAATTTCCGCGATGAAGAGCGATTTTTTTTTGCCGCTAGGGAATACATTTTCGTTGATTAATTTTTTTTTTTTTTTGTGTATTTATACTCATTAAATAATGAGTGGCTAAGGCCCCTCTAGCGTCCATTCACGCTGGACAAAAAACTAAGTTTTCTGTTAATCGCTGTAGACAGTGTAGACAGGTCCAACTTCTCCAATCGTTTCCCCAATCCTTTTGTGATCTCAATAATCACCAAATTTTATCCAAAATCGGTATACCGCTAGCAACAAACCTTTACCGGCTCAAGCTACAGGCAAATGCTGCGATGGGAAACTGCTTTTGGACAATTTCTATAACGAGTTGCGTTAACTCGCGATTCGTTACAAGCCGCAGAAAAGATTGCATAGAATAAAAATAAAAATAAAAATTTCGTTATATTTATTTTTCATGCTTGGCTCAAGTTCTGCATGTTCGTCTAGTATGAACAGTTGAGCGTATGAAGGTTCTTGACCAACTTTTGGATGCAATGCCACAATTAAATGACATACTGTACCATGAATCCAATATACGTACACGCCACGTCCAGTTAGTAAAACGCTTAGCTTTATCAGTGTATACGCTACAAACAGCTCTTTTATTGCTCCTGGGTATGGACGCTTTGGTGGAAGCATAACTTTACTCTTTTCACAACAATTGACAACCTGCTTATCATTGCCAGTTCTCTCCCCCCTCAAAGTTAATTAAGTTGGAATGCTTGTAAATTGCACTCATGGGTCCACAGTAGTGTTCTGGAAACTAATACGTTTTACCTATTATAGCTATTGTTCTCTCATCGAAACAAAATCTTTACTATTGTGTGAACCACACAGAATAACAAGATAAAATAATAAAAAACCAATACATGCACATACTTCCGACTAATAGGAGACTACTTCTTGTAATTTTCCATAAGAACAAATGTAAGTTTGGTCATTTTGACTTAAATATTTGTGAACTAAACTTCACACGAATTGAATATATTATTCGACAATTTGCGTCCTCAATATGTTTTAGAATTAACGATTGAAAAATCGTAGAAGAAAATCTCTACATTTACGGGTAGGTTGAGAAAAGAAAACTACCATTTTTTACCACTTATACAATCAACCAATAAAGTTTTTCTGTATACAAGAAAATTTAAAAACAAAACAGGACTGCCTTGATTTTTGTGCAAACACTGCACGTCAAGCAAGTAAACCTTAGATTACCAAAGTAAACTGACTGGAAGGCAATCACAGTATATAATTATGTAAATGTACATAATGATTCCACGACAATTCGCAGAAAAAAAAATTTACAGAAATCCTGGAAAATGAAGATTTTTTCTTCCTTATCCAGAATTTTGTGTTCAAATATTTTGGAAAAGGGAGATTTCAATTCTAATTTTAATATTAAATCTACATTTTCCAGATATTTGCACGATTTTCTGGAAAACACTATTATTTTTTCTGTAAATTTTCTGTGAATTGTTTTTCTGTGAATTTTTTTTCTGTGAATTGACGGGATACCGTACATAATACAAGAAACATGCCAACAACAGAAATAAAAAAAAATATATATATTTGCACTCGAATGCTATACATATGTACATATGTGATGAAAGTTGGAAACCAAATTTCATCATTTTCCGATTTTTTGTACCAATAATCGGGAAACCGATTCAACTTTATAGTTTATTTATTGTTCGATGTCGAAAGGCCGAATGTCTAATGGCCAAATTTTCATTCACTTAGGGATCACTACATTTGCCTGAAAAAAGTTCAGAAATTTTAAAATCCAGAATATTTGAAAAGTAAAAATCCAGAAAAATAAAATCCCGAAAAAAAAATCTAGAAATTACCGGAAAAAAAATCCAGAAAAAATATTTTGTTTAAAATAAATGAAAAAAGTCAATTTTATAGGCATTTTAGTCTTTTGACATCACTTCAAACATTTGTGGTAGAACTCTCAGTAGAAGCGATATGAGCGATACGATTCTTTTGATCTGTGTCTGCATGGTTGACGAAGGATTTACGAAGCATTAAATCCGCAATTCGCTCCAATACATTCGTCGATACCATACTAACCCAACGAATTAAGCTAACCACAAAATAGCTTGAAACATTTGTGGTATAACTATCAGTAGAAGCGATATTAGCAATACTATTCCATTGATCTGTGTCTGAAAGGTTGCCGAAGCAATTTCCATTATCGTAAATATTAAAAATTTCACGGAAAAGTAAAATACGATAGACATTTTATAAATTTTAATTTTAATTTGGTCCGCACTTTGATAATTGCATTTATGGATTTTAGTTTTCTGGATTTTTGTTTTTCTGAGTTTTTTTGTTTCTGAATTTTTTTCTGGATATTTTTTTTCGGGATTTTGTTTCTAAAAATATTGTTTTCCGAAATAATTGTTTTGATTATTTTATAGTGAAATAATGAATATTTAGTGAAATAGTTTTTCTGGGATCTATAAAAAATATTGCATTTCAAAATGTTGCATTAACAAAATATTGCTTTTTTTATTAATCTTGCAACTACAAAATGTTGCAACTACAAAATCTTTCAATTACAAAATCTTGCATAACAAAATAGTGCAATTTTTTTCTTTTTAGTAGGTGTCATAAATAGATTCTATATAATCCGCTCCTACGTGAGGCATGCAGTGCGATATGTTTGCTGATCCCGGCTCCTACATCCCCTGAAGTTCATTTATAAAACCCCTCGGAGGGCTAAGCGGGGGGAGTACAGTGACCTTCCGCTTGTTCGTGAGGGTTACCGAAACCGTTAGCCTCTACAATTCCAGAAGGGACAGTGCAAACACCAATACAAATTAATTCTAATTAAAATTTATATTGTACATTATAATATCCATAAAAATTCCACGGTAAATATTACAGGGTGATCCCACACGGCCCTCCTGCTCCCTCATCTGGCCCGGATGAATTTGAATCTCCATCATCGAATTCGGTACCATCATCTAATACACCATCGTAATATAGCTTCATAAATTCTGCGGTAGTAGAAGTTTTAATAGGACCTTCGGAACTGCCAATCTTTTCCACATCGTAGCGATCTTTGTCATTTACCTTCACAACCTCGTATGGTCCTAAATATTTTGCCTGGATCTTCGAACCACACCCACATTGAGTTCTTTTAATAGCTACAACATCTCCTAACTTATAAGTATACGCCTGCTTTCGTCGTCTGTTTTAATCCCGTACATTTTCTTTCTGCATCTTGCTAATATTTTTGTTTAGCCTCCTCTCTTAGATGTTGACGTTCTTCGTTAAATAGTAACGATTCTTCTTGCTCGACTATTTCTTTCAGATGTATGTTCTCAGCACACCTCATCTTTACTCCCGTTAGCAACTCGAATGGACTTATCGCTATGGCACGTTGAAACGAATTATTCAAGTATCTTTGTAATTGGTCGACGTACTTATACCAATTTTCTTCGTCATTGGGAGCAAGCTTTGTAAGTGCTGGAATAATCAAGCGATTAATGCGTTCTACTTGCCCGTTTCCCGTAGGTGCACTTGTCGTGATGATTGAATGTTTAATGCTTTCGGTTCTGCAATACTCCTCAAATTCCGCTGATGTAAATGCTGTACCTCGATCTGAGATAATATGCTCAGGATTAGCGAACACCGCCTTTTGCAAGTCTAGCTTCTGCAGAGTCTCCTTCGAAGTAACTGATTTTGTAGGATACAGCAAGACAAATTTTGAAAACCCATCAATCACGCTTAGGATGTATTTATATTGTTTTCTTGTGGATGTCAAGCTCTCGGTCGAGATGGTAAGTGGCAAGCGGTTCACCTTTAGGAAATGGATTCAGCAGACCATCCGTTTTTTCATGTAGTATTCTCGTTGTATGAGTTCGGATGTCTTTCTCAGAGCAAAATGGTCTTGTTCGTGATATGCTTTAATGACTTTACTGTGCGTGTCCCGCGGGACGACTAATGATAGACTATACCTTGCACCATCTTAAATAGAAGACCATTATTAATAACATAGTTATCGAACTCACCTGACTTTAAAAGCTCGGATATAGCTTTTAAACTTACGTTTTCTCGCTGAGCAGAGATTACGACTCAATGCATCGACATGACGCATTCTGGTTCCAGGACGATGTTCTAATTTGAAATTAAATTCTTGAAGCTGAAGAGCCCACCCAGCAATCCTCGATGTTTGCTCCTTTTTTCCCATTGTGGCTTTAAAAGCAGCACAATCAGTCGCAATTGTAAATTGTACTCCGAGTAATTAAACCCGAAATTTTTTCAAAGCCGTAATAATCGCCAGCACCTCCAACTCGTAACTGCTATAATTCTCGTCTGCCTTCGTTGTTTCTTTACTGTAGAAGAATACAGGGTTACGGGGTTAAAGTTCTTATCCTCGTCTGACTTTTGAAGTAAAATCGCGCCTATTCCGATCTTGCAGGCATCCGTATGTAGCTCGGTATCGGCCGTCATCGAATAAATTCTTAATGAAGGTTCATCAAGAAGTTTCTCCTTCAGTTGCTTGAATGCAAATTCTTCTCTGCTTGTGAATTTGAAATTATTTCTCTTTCTTAGCATGTCGGTTAACTTGGTTGCTTTGGGAATTTACGTATCGCCTCTTTTTTCCTTGTTGATGATTTGATGGTACCATTTCCTACCTCATACCCTAAATATTCGATGGCCGTGCAAAGAAACTGGCACTTGTACCACTTAATTTGTAGCCCATTTTCTTCAGATTCCTTAAGAACCAACTGCAGGTGCTCTATGCTTCCTCTGGAGTGCTAGAATGAACCACTAAATCGTCCATGTAAAAGTAAACAATTTTATCTAAGCATAGCGAAACAAAAATATTATTTATATACCGCTGGAATACTGCTGGAGAGTTACATAATCCGAACGGAGCTTACAGAAATTCGCACAACTCGACAGGTATTATAAAAGCAGTATACTTGATTGGTTCCGGAGCTATGGGTACATGGAAAAACCCATTTCGTAAGTCCAAAGTAGAGAAGTACTTTGAGCTTTGGAGCTGGTCAATTTGGTCATCGATGCGGGGAAGCGGGTACCGATCTTTAACTACCACCTTATGAGACGCCTGTAATTTTTTATTTTTTTTTATTTATACAGAGAAAAGTCTACAAATATGACTTTAATTTATAACATATTGAACAGGGTCAACGCATAGTCATTTCATACCATCCTTCTTGTTGGATAACACAATCAGACTAGCGAAATTGGATTTACTCGGACGAATGATACCTTCTTGAATCCACTCGTCTATTTGCTTCCTGGCTATATCCAATTCCAGTGGCGAGAGCCGACGACAGTATTGTGCTACTAGTATCTCATCAGTCAGGATGATATTCATCATCACATCATCGGATGGTTGAACGTTTTTTGGATTATATTTTGGATATTATCGCCTTCACATATTTATGTTTATTAATATCAGAAACGCCAACGTTTAGTGATGTCTCCACGTTCAATAATCATTGTGTAATTTTCAGGTATACATTTTTTCATTACAATACTTTCTGGAGTTAAGATAGTGACAGTTTGGTTTATTAACTCCTTTTCCAAAATAATATCCACTGGAGTACATCATCAGCAACAATATGAAAAAATGTACGATAAACATCTCCGTCAATCACCAAATTCGCAGAAAAACTTCCTAAAACTTTTAAATTTTTTGAACCTGCACCACTAAACGTTGTTATATGATCCTCAAGATCTGGTGCTCCAAGTGAAGTATATTTTCTATGCGTCATAAAGTTTAAATCCGATCAATTGTCTACCATTGCGTATAAATCATGACTACCAATCATAATCTCCTTCAGGTCACTTGTAACGCATGGCAAATTCGTTCGGTTGATAGCAACACATATATTGCCTTTCTTTTCAGGTACCGGCTTCGTGTAATTTGGTGCAATGTGCCCAAAATCTCCACATTTATAACATCTCGGCCCTTTTGATTTGTTTTTGCAACGATTTCCACGATGCCTCCACAATTAAAACATCTCATATTACGATGATCACTTGCGGCTGTCTTTTCAGATTCGGTTTTTGGATAGTTGTACTACGTTTGCACATTCTTTCCTTCATGTCGGCATACAAATCCAACTTTGATTTGAATTCAATTATGTCCTTACCACCAAGCAATATATTTTTGTTTGCCATGACATCATTGATTCCAGAAATACAATAGTCGATTATTGATGCATCATCGATGTTTGCAGCAAGTCCGACTTCCTGTAAAGTTAACAAATGACTACGATAAGTTTCGTTTGGTAACTTTTTCCGTTTTGCCATTTTTTTATGCACTTTCGAACTAATGATGTCTTTTTTAAACTCCGTTTGTAAGAATAGCGCCAATTTCTCTCACGTCCCGACATCTTTCGTTGTTCGTAAACTTTGTTTCGCAGTGCCGCCTAATAACTTTTTAGCATAAACAACTTTTTGTCAATTGTTCCACCAAATACCAACAGCCGCTTCGTTGACATCCTCGATCCACTTTTAAACCGTATATTTGTCGTCTCCGCTAAAAGTATTCAGAGATCCTTGTACATTTCTAAACGGAAATAGCGACTTACTAGTCGTTGGTTCAAGGTTGTTCACATTTTCTGCCATTGGAGGAGTTCGTCGAAGGAGCTTATTCTCCATTCTTAAAAGTTCAACTTCTTTACTTTTAAGTTCCAACTCCTTTTTCAATAAACCTACTTTCTACCGTTCAAGATGCTCGCGGTCGTTATTCAGCGCTGCTTCATTCTGTGTTATAGAATTTTGTAGATCCAATAAGGTTCCTTGATCTGAACGGCCGGCGTCGAAATTCCGTTAACATCTCGTGATGAAAATCTTCCATTAAATCCATTATTACCGTTATTCAAGCCACCAGATTTAACACCAATTACATACTATTTGTACCGTTATTCAAGCTATCACCACTAACACCAATTTCACTATTCGCGCCGCCACTTATTGAGTTGGTCACGGCATTTGCACTATTATTTTCATCGTTTTTGCTCATTTTGGAACTCGCTGTTTTTTGTAAATAAGCGAAACTTCAAAACCAAAAATAAAAGTACGCTATAGCGGATTTTTTCACAAATTTATTAGACACGTTAATTTCTTTTATATGTTATCTTGTTCGTCGGGTGATATACAAGAACTGTATGTATACTGTCATTGTGAAATGTGAATAAAATACTATACTCGGCGTTTACACAAGAAACTGTTAACAATTGTTTTTATTTTAGCGCCGATTTTTTTTTAGATCAGCCTAAGAAAGTGCTTCTTAAACTGTTCGCCACAATTTCATTTTCAAATTAGGAAAATTACAATTTCCTTTTCTAATGTATTTTCATTACCTAACGCCAGAAATATAATCCGATATTAATTTGTTCGCCTTGTACACAACTACTTCGAACGCTCGCCTTTACGTTCGAAAACTCCCTCTGATTTTTATTTTATAGATTCAATTATACAACTTTTGAGCTATCCCGGTTGAGCCCCCAATTGTAGGATTATACGGTAACGAAACTCCAAAAAATAAAACAAAACACTTTTTTTTAATTTAAATTTTCTATTTGAAATACGAATTGCAAATGACTCATTAAATACATTACTCAATTTTTATACGGTCCAGAGGGACAGTTCAAACACCAATACAAATGAATTCTAATTAAAATTTATTATATTGTACATTATAATATTCATAAAAATTCCACGATAAATATTACAGGGTGTCAAGGGATCAAATTTTGTCGGAAAAAAAATAGAAATTTTGAAAATGTTCATTCATAAAATGATGAAAAATTAAAATCAATTTCGACACAAACGGCCTTTCGACACAATCAGCCTTTCGACATTCGGCCCTTCGATATATTCGGCCATTCGACGTTCGGCCTTTCGACACATTTGGTCTTTCGACACATTCGGCCTTTCGACATAGTCGGCCATTCGATATTCAGCCTTTCAACATTCATCCTTTCGATACATTCGACCTTTCCACATTCGGCCTTTCGACCCTATTCCCTTATTAAGACTTGGGTACCCAAGTGTTTTTATATTCGAAATTTTTTGTATTTTTCTGCCATTTAGCTGGTTTCATCACCGACCTTTTTCAGCAATAATGTCCGTCTTATTGTAGGATTTACTATGATCTTTGTCGTAAAAAATCGGAAAACGTTGAAAAAAAGAAAGTTGGAAACCAAATTTCATCATTTTCAGAAGTTTTCAGCTTTGTTATACTTGAGTAGTCATTCAAATGGTACTAGAATACATAAAATAACTCAATAGGCAAAAGAAATGGAAATGCAACGCGTAAAACAACTATAAAAATTACGACAACATCTGTTGACGTTAGTTGTTAAAGGGTCAATGGCAAATTAAATTATTATAAAAAGACCAAAGTATTGAAATCCTGTCAAAAATGACGAAACATTTGGTTGGTCCAAAACCACTTTTCTCGACGTTTTGAAAGCCCCTGAGTCTGAAAAACCAAAAAAAAAAATTTCGTCCGTCTGTCTGTATGTCTGGAAGTCCGTACCAGTTGTATCTCAAGAATGGCTTGTCCGATTTGAATTTTTTTTCACCAATCTGTTTCTATGGTCAAGGCAGAGATTTGAAATGCTTTTGGAAACTGTACGACTAGGGGGTGGGGTACTTGCCACACGAATTCACCCAAAATACCTGGTTTTATAAATATTTACGATTTTTTTTATATAATATGCTGGTTTGATAATTGAATTGGGCATTGAATTGGGAATTGATTTGAAGGTTAAGTTAGGGTCAATTTGCGGGTTGAGTTGAAGTTGACTTGGAGTTGAGTTGGAGTTGAATTGGAGTTGGATTATGATGTAGCGAGTAGTTAACAAATTTTTTGTATGACAAGGCAAGTTCCAGCCTATTTATCAACCGATTATTATGAAATTTGACATATGTGTCGGAAATGGGAATATACATATATGGTATGATGGAACTTGACTATTTCTCATCACATATGCGTTGAAAATGGAATTCTAAAATTGTTTGGGATGAACTTCTGCAATATTTTTTTTTATTTTATTTATTCTATTCATTCTTTCTTTTCACAGTTTTCCTTTTTATTCCTTTTTATAATTTTATAATGATTTACTTATTTGTAAAGCACAAAATAACATAAGTTTAACTATATAAGAAAAAAAAAAAAAATGCGTTGGAGTACGAGTAAACATAGAATATAAATGATATTGAACGGGTGCAATCTTGGGTGCAAATAATCAAAAATTACAAACTTAACGCCAAAAATAAACTATATTAAAACCAGTCTTGTGTGCAAAGCTATATGGAAGCGGTATGTTCTTTAAGTGTCGCCGCTTACTCGACACTCCCTAAAAGCAACACAAAACCGATTTATAAGAAATTATAATACAAAATAAAGTTTATGTGCAAAATTACATAAGAAACTATTTACAAACTAAAAATAAATCTTCAATATTCTCAATATTCATTAACCATAAATTAATTTCATTAAGGAAGACCTTTAAAGATCTTATTAATTTAATATGATCCGGTAACTGGTTGTACAAAAACGGTGCTATGTTTATATAGAAACGTCTGAAATTTTCGGTCTTAGATTTCTGAATCAGGCATCTATTATTATTTCTTAAATTATAAATGGGCTCTTTTTTATTATCAACGAAAAGGGGAAAAGCATGAGTAAGCCTAGGTTTTAAATTGATCAATCGCATTTGAAGCTTTTGCAAAGTAATAATTGGTCGTAAGTTGAAAAAGTAAATTCTACCACAGCAGGTTATATACCATGTTGCAATCTAGAGTGAATTAGCGCTTGATACACTAGTTTTAAATAGGCTTAGAAGAAACATAACGCAATAGATATAATTTTCTTGTGGCATTTAATAAGCCAATTTTTAGTTCAGAAATATGAGCTTTCCAATTAAAGTTTGAATCCAAAGTAATACCCAAATATTTAAATTCATTTACAGTGTCAATTTTTATGCAAAGATCGTTGCATGAAATATTATCACATCCTAAAGAGTGATACACGAAGCTTGAAACAGGCTTAAAATCATTCACTAGGTTGAAAAACATTATTTGTGTTTTAGTACTCAAAAACATATGAGTAACAAACCATTTTCTAAGCAATATTAGGTCTTCTTTGATATAATCAACAAGTAAACTATTATCAGGGGCCGAATATACCAAAGCCATATCATCCGCAAAAGCAGTAATGCGACCACACAACTTGATGTGAAAAATTGAGCCAATATTATATTAAAAACAACAACGGACCGAGCACAGAACCTTGGGGCACACCTATATGAATATCAGTTTCATCACTTAGAACATTTTGAATTTTTACCCTTTGATATCTATTTAATAAATAGGAATGTATCAAATCCAGACCTGCAACCTTACGTTTAGCGTTAATGTTGTTGTAAACAGGTTTAAGACAATCCATTAAAGCAGATTCCGTTTATAAATGCTCTCTGAAACCAACTTGCCTGTCGCTTAGTATCGTATTCTTATTTATAAAAGATAACATACGTGACTTTAAAATTTTTTCAAAAATTTTTGAAAAATTATTTAATAATGAGATAGATCTAAAACAGTTTGGATCAGTATTATCACCTTTTTTAAACAAGGGAATAACGATAGCTGTTTTTAGCTCAGTTGAAAAATAACTTTGATTTATACACCAATTAAAAATGAAAACTGATACATCAACAATGAAATAAATAATATATTTAATCAAGTTAGATGATATACCATCTATACCTTTCGAGTTTGAGCACTTCAGGGAACGAACGATATTCAAAATTTCCGTGGCATTTGTCAGATCAAAAGTGCCGTGTTCGAAATGGAGGGCTCAAAAAGAATTCTTTTTTCTCCACAATGGACAAACAACAATTTTCTCTATTTTTGAAGATTAGATCTTGTGGATAGCAAAAAACTCATTAAACTCATTGGCAATATCTGAAGAGTTTGAGATAGACATACCGTTCTTGGCTTTGACAGAAAAAATGTTATTTGTTACATTAGGCTTACCCAATACTTCATCAACAAATTTCCATTTCATTTTTGTGTCGAAAATACTTTTTAACTTATTTATGTGATAATTTTGTTTTTCTATAAAAACTTGGTGTTTTATATATAACGACAATTTTTTAAACTTGGATTTAAGCTGCACATTATTTGGATTCTTTGCTAATTTTTTTGACAGTTTATTTTTTTCTTAAATTTTACGAATCAAAGAATTGGTAATCCATGGTTTTAATTTTGAAGATTCTTTGATTTATTTACAACTTTAGAACAGTTTGAAATATGAGTTAATAATAATTTAACGAAATTTATATATGCAATTTTAGGGGATTCTGCGTAATAAACATCATGCCAAAATTCAAACATAAGTTTTTACTTTAGTAGCTCATAATTAATTAATGTAGAGATACGATTTGTATTTACGTGAGATGAAATGCGGTAAGTGAATCGAAATTGCCCAAGAATCAAATTGTGATCTGTAATATCAGGAGAAGAAATTTGAATTGAAACAAAACTAGCAATTTGAAACAAAACTAGCAAATCTAGCGAATACATGATCAATGCATGTTTCTGAGAGCCGGTTTAGAAACACATTTTGATAAGAACGAGTAGGTGAATTAACAAAAGGTTCTAAACCACAGGCTGCCATCATCATAAGGTACTCATCACACAACGACGAATGTTTGAGAATGTCTATGTTTATATCACCTAGTAGTATTAAATTCCGACTTTGAATACGTTGACAAACCGCACTTAACTCTGATAAAAAGATAGGAATTGCACTCTTGTGATGCCTATATAATAGAACAAAAAGAAATGTTGCATCACAAATTGTTACAGATATTTGAAGCGCATCAGCAGAAGTCATTGATAAATTGATCGATGAGTGTCGAATATCCTCTTTTACAAAAACAGCTACCCCACCAGATCGATAGTCATCATTGCAGCAAGCGTTTAGCCGATATCCATTGATAAAGTAATGATTTAACTCATTGGTGTTGATCCAGATTTCGGTGAGAAATATTATATCAAGCTGAACATCAAGGCAGTTTAAAGGGACCAAAAAACAATCGAAATTTTCTCTTAGGCTTCGAATATTGAATAAAACAAATCTAAAATAAAAAGAACTAGAATTAATATTTGCATTTACGGGATTTGTAGCATTAGATGACGCTACACTCAGATGATCTGATGAAGAACTACAATTTAACATTAAATTACAAACTTATTTGAGAAGTTTCTCAATGTCATCAGAACATGAGATTATCTGAGTTGTAGCATTCTTATCTTTTTTCATCATAATTGTCCCGTTAGAGATCCAACAAAAATCAAAACCATAAACTATCTGTGCTGTACGAGCTTGATTGAGCA
Source organism: Tipula helvola (assembly GCA_963556165.1). NCBI lineage: Eukaryota > Metazoa > Arthropoda > Insecta > Diptera > Tipulidae > Tipula > Tipula helvola. The sequence continues at coordinate 63,656 of CAUVYM010000509.1, forward strand.
GTTTACGTTTCGCAGGAATCAAATGATCATTTATGAAGACGGAAGATTGCTTAAGCGATGATGTAACTCCAGAAAGAGCATTCACACTGGAACTTGCAGACTGAACAGTCTTCAAATTTGTCAGATTTGTTTTTTTTAGATCGAAATCATATAATTCTACCACAATGCAAACTAAGATTTTTGACTTTTGGTTTCACACGGTAACAATTTTTAATACAACTTTTTACGACATTCAAATCTAAGTAATGGTTAAAGATGTCAACTACCACATCTTCAATAATTTCATTCTGTACAAAAGGCACATTAACAATATCAATAAATGTTTTTTTTTAAATTTTGTTCCATATCAACAATTTGTTTTTCTAACACCGTTATATTATTACGTAATTCGATTTCGGTATTCGTATGTTTGTGTTCCAATTTATCAACACGATCTTTCAATTGTTTATTTTTAACTAAGAGATCCGTTATATTATGCACTACTTCATCAAATTTTGCAAATTAGTTTTCAAGATTAGATAAGCGATCACCAAATACACAGTTTAACACATCAATGGATTTCATAACATCATTTATTGTGTACGTGCGGGTATCATCATATTTAATGTTCCGTGAATCACAAATTTTACAATACCATGATTTATTCTCCGACTTAAATACAGCAATTTCACTAGGTGCTAATTTTGCACATTCGTGGTGGCAAAAACCTCCACATTTTCCACATTTTATAAAGTCTTCCGGCGAACGACGAAAAAATATTTTAGTCGGACATAAAATGCAATCAAATGTTGCCACAATATGGGCAAGTATGATGGAACTTACCCATTTCTCAACCGATTACGATGAAATTCGACATGTGTATTGGAAATGGGGTTCTAAACTGTTTTTTCGACGAAGTTCGGGAATTCCAAAATGATTTCTGGATGAAGTTCTGGAATATGGCCAAGTATGATGGAATTTGCCTATTTCTCAACCGATTGTTAAGAAATTTGACATGTGTGTTGGAAATGGGATTCTAAAATATTGCTTGGATGACTTTCTGGAATATGGCCAAGTGTAATGGAACTTGGCTATTTCTCAACCGATTATGATGATATTTCACATGTGTAATGGAAATGGGAATCTAAAATGAGTTTTGGATGAAGTTCTGGAATATGGCCAAGTATGATGGAACTTGCCCATTTTTCAACCGATTATAATGAAATTCGACCTGTGTATTGGAAATTAGATTATAAAATGAGTTTTGGATGAAGTTCTGGAATATGACCAAGTAGGATGGAACTTGGCTATTCCTTAACCGGTTATAATGAAATTTGATATGTGTGGTGGAAATGGGATTCTAAAATGATTTTTGGATAAAGTTCTGGAATATGGTTAGTTACTCGGTTAGAAATATCAGTATAATTTTGTATACTACTTTCGGTATAAAGTTCTAGAATATGATTTTTCGGTTCCCCGAAAATTGGTCGAAACACAATTTTTCTAAAAACAACTCATCGTAAAACAATTCGTAAAACAACAATTCAACAAAAAACAATTTTACGAAAAAACAATTCTACGCAATAACAATTCATCGAAAAACAATTCATCTAAAAACAGTTATTCATAAAATATTTTACATTGCATACATTAAGGAAATTGAATTTATTTATGTTGACCAATTTTATTTTGTTACACAAATATTACTATGGCGAGCTCAGAAAATATATTGAACGGTTATAATATTATATACATGCCCATTCAAATCAAATAAAATTCGTCTACGGCATAACTAAATTGACAGGATTATTTTAAATACAAAGTATCTTGCATTACAAAATATTGCAATAACAAATCTTGCATAACAATTTCCCGTACATTTTTTCTCTATTCTGAGGAAAATAAATTGAAGAAAAATGGCATCAACTAATTTAACTTAGAATTGTAGAGGCTAACGGCTTCGGTAACTCTCACGGGCACGCGGGAGGTCGCTGCGCTCCCCCCCGCTTAGCCCTCCGAGGGGCTTTAGATTTGAATTTCGGGGGACGTAGGAGCCGGGATCAGCAAACATGTCGCACTGCGTGCCGCACGTAGGAGCGGATT